>KZ073176.1:116658-166517 GCA_002091845.1 Anopheles cracens
TCAAGCTGAATTCGGAGATGGCAGTTAACATAATTGATCATAAATAGGCATTATGGAGTGATCCAACGGGCGCTTCATGTGAAACATGGTCTTTGTAACACTATAACGACTAGACGACTCTAACGACCGCGTTTCCGTTTCTATTCCTTCCTAGACAAAATTTGTTAAGCCATATTTCAAATCATATCATAAGAATTATTATTGTTTTTTTAAAGAAATTTGGTAGAGCTATTAATGCTAACCCCTTTTGGACTATCCGTATAGGAGATAAAGTGTTGAAATAATGAATGAATAACTTTATCAAAAACAAAATCTCGCTTGAATGGAAGACTCGAGCATAACAATAACAATAGCGACCGCGTACGCGCGGATGATTGTGCGAAATCCGGCTCGCGAAAGTGTGGTTCACCAAACGCCGCTTACTGCTTCAAAATCTAAACATTTCAATCTTAAAATTCGACAGCTAAAAGAAAGAGAAATGAATAAAAATGCATCCCGTGAGCCGGTGTACATTCGGACAACCTTCACCTTATGCAAATTGTCATAGCTATCTTAGATCCATCACGGTAGTTTAGTTTTCTCAACAAAAAAAAAAGGTTCGCCATCATATTGCAAAACACCCAAAACAACCTGGGCAATAAATACCCTAGCGTTAATATGACCCAAGACTAACCGTACCGTATAACAAATTGATTGCCTGTAAATCCATAGATGGATGGCGCTTGAAAGGCGAAGGCGCGTTGCACCTATTGGGCTATGGTTCGCGTTTTAACATGGCTGTTAGTATTTTTTTTTGTTTTCATCATTTTCGTACCGAATTTTGTTACACTACGAGCGTTGAGAGGCGACAAAAAATGAGTGTTTAGTGTGAAAATTACAAGTTTACAATGTAATCTCATCGATGTGTGAAACCAGCCCGCATCTGTCGCCAGTGCGTTTCATTCGTTTGTCTATTGATTTTAAACCATCGACATGGTCATATCGGAAGCGTTAACATTCGTCGTTTTCTGTTTGCAAACGTGTTAAACATTGGATCGTTTAAGCAGAGACGCAATAGGGATGTTGATGCGTTTGAGTCATTGAAATTCTTGACCATCCGTTGCTATGACATCATACATTAGCGCTGTGTGTTTCGCTTAAGGCGATGAGAATGCAAACAGAGACACTAAAAGAGTTTTATTAGATTTTAATTTTCATTTATTCCGCTATGGGAGGAATGGCCTACGAAACTAAACGTAACAAGACTAAGTAATATGATTACCGTAATTACGCTCTAGAGAGCTGATCATGGACAAACAACGTGCAACGTGCATTTGGACATTCTCTAATCCTCCTTGTCCGGTATCCACTCGCGGGCCGACTGTAGCGTAAACAGTCGGTGGTGTCGTTGGAACTGCTTCTTCTGGCCGAACTCGCGCGCCGTACCGTGCAAAATATCCCACAGCCCGAAATTACCGAAACACTGTTTGAAGCTGCGTAATGGGAACGATTAAAGTGAAGGGTTAAAAGCTTGTCCTACCAGCACAGCGTCCGTCCCGCTCCTGCTTACTTCAGATGGTGGTAGTCGTGAAATTCGGAACTCGCCAGAAACGGTAGATGGTAGTCGGAATGGTCGGCCAGTGTGTCGATCATGACGTACGTCAACCAGAGCATGGTCGTAAACACGTGGCTGCGCATGATGGCCGGTCCGGCGTACACCGGGAGCAGATCGCTCACCACGTACTCGACCGGGTGCGAGTACATGGCGGCCAGTGCGACCGGTGCGCTCCACTCGTGGTGCTGCTTGTGGAAATGTCGATACAGCAGCCGGCTGTGAAGGAGCCGGTGTGTGTAGTAGTAGAAAATCTCCCAGCACAGAATGCACACCAGCATGTCCTGCGCGATGTGGTGCGGTGCTGGCAGGACCCGAACGGGAGGGATTTCTGCGGTAAACAACTTCCGGCCGTGGAACGCGAGGTAGCTGGTGGGCACCCCGAACAGGAACTGATTGCGCAGCACAGTCCGGACGAGTTGCGTGAAGCGATCCCACGGCAGGGGTTCGTTTTTGCCCGGCTGGATTTTGTACCGGCGCAGGCACTTGGGCCGCCCGGTCAGGTCCATCGCGACGAACAGCAGACCGAAGATCCAGAAGATGGTGTACGCGTACGCGGTCAGGAACCAAACGTACAGCACGTCCGGATCATCACCTGAGGGGATTGGAAGCGGTACCACAATTGTACTGGTCTTATGGAGATACGAAACAGGATTCGAATCCTTAAATATTCATGAATATTTGAGGGTTCATGGATTTTGAGAATTTATTAAACTCTAATGATCCATAAACATCTAAAGAAACATGATTTGAAGAGCCATGAGTGTTCGCAAAAGGAGCTGTTTATGGATTTAACGATGATCCTATCCAATCGTGGAAGCATGTGTCCAGAGTGGACATATTTATGATTTTGAAGTCTTCAATTTCATACCATTTGATCAAACCCAGATTTAGAAAGCTCCTTAATTCAATAATCTAATACACTAATTGTTAAAGCAATTTAAACCTCCAACGAACTATGAATCTTGAGGTTCAAATCTTGCACAAATGCAAATTGATCTCGATCTATGATCTTCCGCGAAGATCTTCAAAGATACATGAATCTTCAATTTTGAGATTCAGATTCATTCATTCTGTTCAAACATTCTTCCAAATTCATGAAGCTGATTCAAACACAACACTATACTTGTCACATTCACATCGAGCTTCCCAGCTTAACCACCTACCAATAACATCAAGCAGCTGGTTCCACTTGCACTCGATAAAGCTGGTACCAACAGGTGAACCTGCCAGTACGTGCGCAGACTTATTTTCACTCGTCGTCGATATCACTGCCACGCTCCCCTGCGATAGGTCGCTCGCGTACTCCATCCTACTGATCCTCGAAACACAGGATTCCGCGGTACAATAGGTCCTCCGTGTTCACACAACCTGGACCAGAAGCAACGTCTTTTGTCGATCGGTGCACGATCGTCAATGTCTCCGGCTCGACTGACTGATGTGCAAAAACTGAACCACAAATGATAACCTTAAATCGCGCCTATCTCCCACATGGATTTCGGAGAGAGTGCTACGGATTGCAAGCTCGAGGCGGTTTGACCTACCTTATTTTCCACCAAAACTGCTGCGCGCTGCCAATCGAAGCGCGGTTTAGTGTTATTGCACCACCTTTACGATGGCACTCATGACCTATGGCACGCGGTCATGCTTTAGCTGCTTGGCACTATCGCGTTGCAAAAGGGGTTTAGATTACTTACCAACAACAGCGCCATTGCTACCGTGCCATTTGTAGCTATGTTTTTATGAACACTTATGATAAACGGTTTGGGAGTATATAAAAACATCCAATCACGCTATAGCTTCTAGTAAAAAACGCCCCCCTAACTCATAAAGTTTCATTGTTATAAGCTTTTTTTATTTCTCCGGAACAAGCTCCCTAGCGGATTTGAGTGTGAAGATACGATGATGCCGCTGGTACTGCTTCCTCTTCCGAAACTCGGCGTCCGTCCCATGCAGACGATCGCACCAGCCATAATTGCCGTAGCACTGGTTGAAACTGAAAGTAGAGATGTGCAAGATCCTATTAGATCGCCGAAGCATGCAGATATTCAAATTTTGTTGCAACCGCCCTAGCTGCTCGAACATAAAACTTCGAGATAAGTTTATTACTTTCCAAATGCATAAATCAGGCACGATTATGCAAGGCATCCCAGCTTTCCGGGAGATAAGCATGGCAATATGTTTTAGTGATCGTATACACCGCGGGTGTGTTAGCTGCAACGGTCAGAAGCCGAACTCCAGCTCGCTCAAACCGGTTACGGTTCGGTTGTTATAACTTCGAACATTTGGATTAGGCTACATCTACGGCGCCCTACAGTGCACGGGAGACGATGAATGCAGGCATTGATTGAAAAAGGCCTCTGTCCTATATTCGTTCGTCGAAGGGCCAACGATTGGGCGCAACTTACGTCATGTGGTGGAAATCGTGTGATTCGGAGCTGCCCAGCAGTGGTAGGTGGTAGCCGGAATGGTCCCCGAGCGTGTCCCACATCATGAACGTCAGCCAGATGGCGAGCGTGAACGGGTGACATTTCATGATGGCCGGGCCCAGGTACACCGGGATCATGTCGCTCAGAACGAACTCGAACGGATGGGCGTACATCGCGGACCAGGCGACCGGGGCCGGCCACTCGTGGTGCTTCTTGTGGATGCGCTTGTAGAAGAAGCTCGTGTGCAGCAGGCGGTGCGTGTAGTAGAATCCCACCTCCCAGGCGATGATGCACACGACCATGTCGCGCAGCACGATGTCCAGCGTAGGCAGGACACGCATCTCTGGCATGACGGCCGTGATAAACTTGCGACTGTGATAGGCAGCGTACGATAAGGGTGCCCCGTACACGAGCTGATTGACGACGACCGTGCGGATGAGCTGTTTGCAGCGCTGCCAGTCGAGCGGTTCGTTCGTTCCAGGTTGATTTTTGTACTTGCGCATCCACCGGGGCCTGTTGGTGAGATCCATCAGCACGAACAGACCGCCGACGAACCAGAACAAACCGTACGAGTATAGCATCGGGTACCACACGTACAGATGGTCCGGATTATCCCCTGCGAGAAGAGGGCAAGTAGCAATGTGTTAGGTATGGGGTCACTAAAAGCACAATTTGGACGATGTATTATGTTCCTTTCTCTCTATATGTATCACTTGAACCAACAAAAAAAAATGGTTTAATTGACTGAACACTGAAGGTCAAATGAATCGAACTAGAACGCTTAGCGAACAACTTGTGGAAATATCACGTGAATTGGTCTACTATTATCAAGAAAACCTTCTTGGTGCCAGTCGGATGAGAAAAGGAGAAGAAGTTGTATTTGAGAAATTAACAAATTTTCAATCTTTACCAAATCTACACAAATCTGTGAAAGGTAGAACAAGAATAAGAGGCTTTACGTGAAAACCCGCTTAACTCAATCAAAGGTGCTTAAAAGTGTTAAGGTTAAAAGTGTCAATTGACACGACATTTGACCGTTAGCGCGAAGTGATTGTAAACTGTTGCCGTTGATCGTTGTGTTGATCATTGTGTTAACAGATGCTCGTGTTACGTGCTAAGTGATTTAACATTGTCTTGTTGTATTCGTCATGGTCATGGTAAGATTTGTATAATTTATTTTTAAAAAGCTGACAAGGTTTAAAAGGTTTAAAACTCCATAATTAAAGAACATTGCCTTTAAATTATACATTTCTAAATGAAAGGAGGCATAGCGAGCAAAGCCGTTCGGTTTTAAGCCATTAATAGCTCCAAACTAGTGTTTTGAAGGTGTATCGAAAATCTTCCTGATAGTTCCTACAGTTGAGTGGATAGTTACACTTAATGCACTTCAAATGTTCACACTCAGTCCACTCATCGCGTATCATCTCACTTTCACACCCCGTTTGGGTAATCAATTAGTAAATTCTTTCCCCAACACGTTTCTAAAGCATGGTACACAATTGAACGCACACCCACGACCATATCATACCTATGACATCGAGCAAGGCGTTCCATTTACGCTCGACAAATCCGTACGCTATACCCGACTCAAAGGTTGCGAAATCTTCGTAACGTGATTCTGTGGTCAGATTCAGCGAAGACACTCCGGTAAACGTTTCATTCATTTTGGAAACTTAAACGATCACACCTTTTGTCAAAATAACATGTGTTTCCTTCAGTTTCACTTCGATAGCTTCACATACTACACGCTAAACACTATCACCACCTCCTGGGTTTACGATCAGCCGAGTCACCGAGGAACGTTTCTTCAACGGCGGTTGTTGTCGGACTCAAATTTGAATGACCCCAACAGGCGCGTTTTGATGGTGATCTGTCGAACGCACGCATCTGTCTCTCCCGTTTCGTGGGGAGAGCTTTTTTTGTTCGTGTGTTCGGTTGTGTCTGTCCCCGGCATCGTTCCAAAACGTTTGATGCCTGAGTGAGATGAAAGCGGTCGGAGCGAGTGGCAATAATTAGGACTATTACAGCATTCGCCCTTGGGTGATCGCTGCCATGATCGATGGCGAGCTTCGCACGGTGAGTGCATTTCACACCGTGGTGATCGAAAAGGAGAACAAAACACAACCCAAACCTACCGCAATGTTTTGGACGTTGGGGGCGAATTCATCTCAAGAGCGAAAGTTTGGCCACGGTGAGTGTTTGCAGCGAAAGAGGGACTGAAACGCATCGCACTAATGTTCCTATAAAACACAGCTTTACTAATACGACTGTTAACTGCCAAATTTACAAGTTTGAACGACCAAAACTTAAGTGTTTGAAAACAGTCTTTCTTTCTTTCTTGGACAACAATATCCACCCCATCGTTAGGAGTAAAAAGAATCTGCTCCATAGCTTTTGTATCCAGTTGATCTGACCTGAACCTTGAGCCTTGGGCAGGGTTCACGCCAAGCCAGATGATTAACCGCCACTACGCCTATCAACGAATCATGCCAACAGGATCGGAAAGTAAAGTGAAGATCGTTAGGCGGGCTTCTGCAGACAAATGCTTTAGTGAGAGGATTGGAGAGGCGATGAGAAAATGTGGGTTTCCAGAGTAGGGAGGTGTGACAACGTTTCATAAAAGCTTGATGTTTAGTACCATCCCGTGTATCACACACTGATCTAAGCTTTCAAGCTTCTCGCGGAAAAGCTCGCATCTAGCTTAACTATCGTGTGCGTTCGCGTAACGCTTGTAACGCTTCGACTCTGATAAACGAGCTTTTGGCGTACTCTTAGCATGTTTAACTATATTTGTATTTATTTACATTGTCTATTAAGTGGAAGAATGGCACGCCCGTACTGACTTGCGTTATCTGATAGTCCTGCGCCCAAAACCATACTTCAAGCAGACATATACACTACAGAAAACATTAAGAAACCCAGTTCAAAATTAGTTTAAAACTGTATCGAGATTTTGTGAGTTCTCAGTGACCAATGCCAACGTGCAGAAACGGACGCGAAAGGTTAACGAGCAACCGTGAACAACTGTTTTGATATGCGCATTTCTAACGCAGCCACCTTCGGAAGAACTATTCTCCACTCTCTGCTCCTACATTGCGTCGGCTTTCTTGCAGTGAACGTCTTCCGTAGTTCTGCTGCTGCTGCTGCATTTCGATCCGACTAAGTAGACATCCGATTTATGGGATCTGTTAGATACATTTGCAATGCGCGAGATATGAAGTCCGTACGAATGCAAAAAACGGGAGAATGAAATGATGATCACGTTGGTCTCTTGGGTTAGAAGTTAAAAATGTGCAACCGGTAATGCTATCCCGAAACAGGCTGCCTGTGACAAGGAGGCTTTATGTCTAAATGATTCCTCAAACAAACAAACAAAAACTGCGAATAAAATGTTAATGTGAAGCGAAGACTCAATGGAAGCCAAAGCAAAATACACAATTAACGCCATATCAAGCGCCCGGGTGGAAACGAGAGACGCAGGAATAAAATGAACTTATTTTTGTTTTTTTTTTCAACCACGCTCCATTACACCTTACTTGGGTTGGCAGGGTTAAGCAGGGCAATTGCGTGGTTTTCCCCTTGCTTCATGATTATTGCTTCGATAAGACAAAAAAGAGATAATAAAAATGTGTTCTACTGCAAGAACAAATTGAAGACACACAAACCGTTTTTTGCGTTTAGGATGAGCAAAAGCTAATAACGCGAAAGAAAGTGCGAATCTCTCTCCGAATGTTCTCGTACAGGCATTTAAAGCCGGGCAAAACTTATTCCACGAAAAAAGAGACACACAAGAAAAAAAACAACCTGTTTATGATCGCCCTTAGTACTTACCCCGGCGTATATTCCCAGGACATTACGACTGGAGGCCAATAAGAGGGGGATTTTCGGAGTAGGTAAGAAATGAGTTCAAGTGGTTTTTGGTTTTGATGTGATTTTGGTTCCGTTGCGAACGGAGTAGGCCGCATCCACAATGCGAGCCACTCATTCCGGCCTTATTAGGTGCGATGCAAAACTGTCATCGGGTTGATTTATGAACAAACGAGAACGCGATACGACGCGAACAGCAAAAGACGTACGAAGTTTGGTCGAATTTATGATTAGCTCCACTTTGCTCCACACTCCAGTGTGTACCTTTTATTTTATTGGTAAGATCGTTTTGTTATACCGTAATGGGGAAAGGTTACGCTCATCGTAGCGCATGCGACGTTGACGAACCCTGCATCATAGATAGCCGTTAAATGCTACCGTCCTAACGCTAGTTTAAAAATCAGTTCCTCAGAGTGAAAAGTGTAGAGAATGGTAATACTAAGCCAATAATAATACATCGATATGTGCACCTTGCTTGTCGACGCACCTCACAAGCACACCCGGCTTATGACGGTCGTTGAGGCTTATGATGCCTTGCTTTAAATATGCCCATTTGAATGCTGCTCAGCGCCAGCGGCGCGGGAGAACATACACGGTGGCGAAATCGCGCCGGCGGAACCTTGATGCTGGGCACTGGGTGCGGCCAGTGCCGGTGGCGGATGGTTGGGTGGGTTTCCTGTTGTAGGGCATCCGGTAGCGCCAAACGCTCCCGTGCGTGTCTCCCGTGCTCCGTGCCTTAGTGCTCCGGGACGAGCTCACGGGCCGATTTCAGGCCGAAGATGCGATGGTGCCGCTGGTACTGTTTCTTCTTGCGAAACTCGCTATCGGTACCGTGCAGTCCGTCCCACCAGCCGAACAGTCCGTAGCACTGGTTGAACCTGGCGCGCGGTCCAACGCGCGGAATCCCGTCCGAAAACCGTCGTCAGCCGAACGTTGATCGATGTTTTGATGAGGTTATGGGGAGATGCGTAGAAAAACAGGGAAGGAGAGAGTGAGAGAGAAAAACAGTAATTAGAAAGTGTTTTACGTGTGGAGCATGGCATGGGAAGACTCTGCCGGGCTCTATCGGTGATCTAATGATTGCGAAGCGTATGCGTCTTCGCGCACGCTGGATGGCAGATGAACTTCAGCAGTGTCCGAAATCAAATTCCGAGTCGCAGCTCAGGTCAGCCATTGTGTGTGTCATCACACCACGTCGCTACCGAAGATTCCCATGCGACTTAAGTGGGTTAAAGGGACGGCACGGCATCGGTGCGATCTTCGCCGCGCAGCATTGAGCAAGCGTAACCTTTCGCTGGCGTTTCTTCAACGACCGGCGGCCCTTCGGAAGGTTAACTGGTCCGATTCTGGCCAGATGGAGGAGGACGCGATCGCAGTCGCGACGATTCGATGCGATCGATGCGTAGCGTGGGTAACCAAATACCGTTTCCGATGCGTTTTATGCGTCGGATCGTCCTTGACGACGGTGCTGCTGGTGGTTCTGGTAGGTAAAGTATCGCCCTACGAGATACCAATTCTGTGACAGCGACGTCGGCTGGCATATTTTAAAGACGCACGTGGCGATAGAAATCATTTCGAGTTCGAAGCTCCAAAGCAGCGTGCTGCTCAGCGCTATCGGTCAAGGTTCCTAGATCGGGGAGAACGTTAAACTTTCGTTTTGCGGGCCCAAATCGTTCGAGGGCATTCCCTCGCACGCTAAAGTTAATTGGCAGACATTTTTGTTCATCTGATAAAACAATAACTAATCGATGCCATAACCAAGAGCATGCGAAGGAAAGGAAACACGTGCCGCACAGAATGTATCATCTCCACCGATCAAAAAACCGATTAACATTATCGATCCTCGCCTGCTTACTTCCGCGTGCGAGGACACACACGGTACAGCCTTGTCTAGCCCCTAAAACAGGTTTTTCTTTTGCCAAGCCAGACAAACGAAAGCGAAATTTCGGTGTCGTCTGGCAGAGAGCCGTGGAGTTTTGGAGAACCTTGTGGTGGGTTGAAACAGGTTGCGAATTCTGTACCTTTTTTGCTCAGCGATTTTATGTTTATGCTAATCGGTAGCGATAGCGGTTTCGCCGAACGCGGAAGAACGTTGAATTTCTGGTGAAACGGTGGATTTCTAGGCTAGCGAAATTGACCAAATGAGGGGAGTGTACGAAAGAACTGTGTTGCAATCGAAAGGTGAGTCGACCGATGTTATGGTGTTACGATCCAAACGAATACATCAGTGGGCTCTGATAGTATGAAGTTTTGTTCTTATTCGTTTGGCTGAGCAACCTATGCCATTTCTGGCTTTCCTTGACTTTTCGGCTATATTCGTAGCGAAGGTAGTCAATCCAGCGTACGGGAGGACGCTCCAGTTGAGATTTGAACCAACAACTTGTCGTGTTGTGACCTGCCTCCCACTGTTAAGTCTGTTAAATTTAGATTCGACCATGGCTTGCTACCACTTATATGCATTGAGAATTTAATCAGCTGCATTCAGCTGTCAAAAGTTCGTGTCCCACCACGGGGTAACAAAGACATATCGCCCCTCTGCGATGGTTGCTACGATAACCTTCGAAATGAAAACCCGATCCAACCAACCTGAAGGTTATTCGGGAATGTTTTTTGATGGAAAAAAGTTTGAACATGTCGTTCGCACAAAAACGCTAAGCGCGTTGTACACACCGACAGATCTAACACTCCCGGGAGGCTTGGCGATTGCTAACGTCTACCGTGGCACCGTGTCCGTAGGCCCAAGGTAATCGAAACGGGACCATTCACTTTCCACCGATAGGGTGAGCGAATTTCGACCGCGTGTTGACCGTTTCACACACGCACACTCGCACGAACACGCACACAAACAAACAATGGCGTTTTTGGTTTAAGTCCAGAGCGCTGCCAACACCAGGACCAGGGACGGGCGCCAGCCACTTACTTGAGATGATGGTAATCATGCATCTCGGAGCTACCGAGCACCGGGAGATGGTAGCCCGAGTGGTCGACGAGCGTGTCCATCATGACGAACGTGAACCAGATGACGATCGTGAACACGTGGCAGGTCATGATGGCCGGCCCGACGTACACCGGCAGCAGATCGCTGATCACGAACTCGAACGGATGCGCGTACATCGCGGCCCAGGCGACCGGGGCCGACCACTCGTGGTGCTTCTTGTGGATGCGCTTGTAGAAGAAGCCCGAGTGCAGCAGCCGGTGGCTGTAGTAGAAGGTGATCTCCCACGCGACGATGCACACCATAACGTCCCGTACGACGACGTACGGCGATGGTAGCACGCGCGGGTCCGGTATGCTCTCCGCGATCAGCTTCCCGACCTGGAACGACAGGTACGACGTCGGCAGCCCGTACACGAGCTGGTTGTACGCGACCGTCCGGACCAGGTGCTTCAGGCGCGCCCAGTCGAGCGGTTCGTTCGCGCCGGGCTGGTTCTTGAACTTGCGCAAAAAGCGGGGCCGGTTGGTGACGTCCATCAGCACGAACAGCCCGCCGACGACCCAGAAGAACCCGTACGTGTACGCGGTCAGGAACCACATGTACAGCGTCTCGATGTCGTCACCTTTGCGTTGAGGGAAGAAGAAGATTACAACGGGCACACACGAGGACACACACACGCAAACAAGCACTAGGCCACTAGGATTCTCGATGCACCAGGCCTACCGATTATATCCAGAAAGCCATTCCACCTCCGTTCGATCCAACTAGCACTACTGAGGTTGCCCGTAAACTCGTCCACCGGCAGCAGCGTCACGTTGGCTGCGAGATCCAGCAGCGTCTCCATCGTGTCCGACGGCAACAACACAAAAACAAAAGCTCAGAAGTATCTAATGCCCGCGCTACAGCAGGGCACTTCGTGACCAACCGGGGAGAGGTGCGCTGTTGTTGGCGTCTTGCGCTCAACTGAAGCCTTCGCGACCGCGCGGTACCGCCGGTTTCGGAGTGATCAAGGCGTCAATTGCCCACCGCGGCAAGCGCTGTTCACCGACAGCTACGTGCGCGTGGTCAACGATCTTGCTGGACCGGTGGGCTGCTCCGAAAAGCTATTTCGTGCGACGTTCGGGTTTTTTGTTTTGGGGGATGAAGATCACCACGGTGTTCTGCGGGGTTTGTGCGTTGCCTTCGTGCAGCGGTGACTGATTCATGGGTCTGCATCCGCTCTGCAACTGGTCGTATTCAAATTTCTACCGCTTCCACAGTGGGCAACGGACGTCAAGGTCGATTTTGGGGTGCTTTCTCGAATGCGTCGCTCATGGATGCGGAACAGTGGATAACCTTCGGCGTTTTGAATCCGACGTCCTTGATCAGCGCCCATTGACAATTCCCATCCCGGTGAGGCATATTTCGCCACGCGCTCGTTTCACAGTCCGAACTATCGGCGTTCGCGTTCGGAAGTCACGGCGAGGAAGAGAAACCGCGTCCTATCGACTCCAACGATCGTAATGACGCGACAGCGGTGCAGATTTTTTGGTGCAAAAAGCGCTAGAGCGTGCTGTTTGCGATAGGTCAGGATCTAAGCGCGCGCGCGGTGGCTTTTGGGGGGTTTCTTCCACTATCTCGCTCCTTCGCTGTCCGCGAGAGGTTTTTTCGGGTGTCGGCTTGTGTAAGACACAGAGCTCATTTCCGACGGACTTAACAAAGCGTAACCGCATCGCTATCCTACCCGCGGATGCGTTTGATTAGCCGTTTGGGAATGTTTAATTAGTGCACTTGTTAGTCGTTGCGCTAGGAGGTGGAGTCGACGCGTTGCGCCATCGAACAGGGGGGGCCGAGCGCTTGCACTTTTATTTTGCGCTGCAAATGATGACACGGCACAGCGGCCAATTCTGTTAATTCTGTTTTCGTCCGCTGTGGAGCGGACGATAAGAAATTCGCATCACACATCACGGCGAACGCTGCGGTGGGTGAGCCAAAGCCGCTGAGGTTATTACCGATCTGTTACTTGTAATAACCCATAAACCGGTGCGTCCCACCATAAGGAAGCTTCTCGTCCATGCCAAGTGTGCGCCTGTATTGCTTAGGCATGCTTGGAATCTGATTAATCTCTGACGTGCTGCGTTTGAACAAAGACATTTGAGGTCTTTGGTGGGTACGTGACGTTGGGACGTTGCTTGTGGGCTAGATTTTGATAGTCTTCATGTGCACCTGGACTGGATGATGTTGCTGCCACCAACGGAGTCGCAGTAGGCGCACTCTCATCTCATACAAGCAAACAAGCGCATGCTTTCATTTCACTGCTATCCAAAAACCGGCCTGCTTTGGGACACCAGTTTCGCTGTCACCAGCGGTGGGTTCAGCTCGCCGCCTGCCTAGATTTAAGATCGTTCCATTGAGGGAAGGAAAGGCGACAACCGTGTTGGCTCCAGCTGACCTTAGGTATTGAGGTGACCATTGTTTCAAACACCGCTCGGTTGCGTTTCTTCGGGTAGGTTTGGGCTTTGCCTGGCGTAAATGGTGCTTAGCTATTCACTATCTATTCACCGCCCAGCCTGGCCAGTTGGTCAAGGTTTGCGCACCGGAAGATCACCGGTTGGTGGTGGTGTGTGTGTGCCGTTTTTTTTGGGGCCAGTTTGCAAGCGGCCGCTGGTGTTGAAAATGCGACTATAAATTAAGTGTTCCACGGAGACTCGGAGTCACCGTCGTGCATCGTCATTAATCTTTCGGCCCGGTGGGAAAGCGACAGGTGAACGATCAACCAATGACAGGAGGGGGTTTAGGCTTAGGGTTGGGAAATTGTTGCTGCTATTTGAAATATCCTACTGGGCGGTGATGCAACCGCACCAATCAATCAGCGTTTTTGAGATAGATTTTACTGCGAGCGATAGGCAAATGCGTAACTCTCACACTCGCCCGGCGCCCCTGCGGAGAGTGCGCAAAGTTGCGTTAAGGAGGGAGGCTACCAAATCTCTGACATTCCTCCGGTGCTCTTCGAGCGGCTTAACGCCATGCTGGAGGTGTTAATGAGTGTCCGAGCACTTCCTCGCTATCGAATGACCTTATCCGGTATTCTCGGGCGTATTCTTGCACGCTGCCAAATATTGACTCGTCTCATCGGGCGTTAATTTGTCCCGGTCCGGGAGGTTGCGCGTGGAGGCATTGTGATAAAATGAACCGACCGGCAGCGTTGGTGAGACAAGCGAGCCGATTAGCACGCTTTTCGTTTTCGTTCCAAACTGGTTTCGGCTTCGGCAGCGTTTGGTGCGGTGCGTATCCGACGATCTCTTCTCGTAATTGCGATAATGCATCGGTTGTCGTAGGTTCCGTGTTTGTGTTTCTTATTGTTAGGATGTTTGTTTTCCCAAGATTTAAATAAAAAGTGTTTTTGCGTTGGAAATTTTGTCATTATCACTAAACAAACTAGGATCAGCTAATAGGTTATATCGTCGCTGATGATTGAGTTGTCGCGTCAGAATTCTTGAGGATCTTTAAAAAACATCAACATCCGGTTGCTGCTAAAATCTGGTGTCAGGTTGGACCATCCAAGCATGAGTTATTAGCAAGTTATCAAGATTTTTTTTCATAGACTAGAGACAAATAATCAAATAGTCTTTTTATAGTGCCTAACGTATAGAGTTTATTGTAGCTTTCATAAGAGTCTTGAATATTTATTTTCTTCCTTATTTTTTGTAACCTACAATTTATATTGTATATAGATTTTTTCACTCATACTCATACTTATAATTATTTTTAAGTCATTTTTTGTAAGCAACCCAATCTACCGAAAGAAAACAAAATATCAGCAAAACGAATTCATTAATAGTCGATGCAACGCATTCGAGTATCTTCGCAGGAAGAAAGGCGCACAAAACAGAAACAGAAACGGTTGCGGCACTATTGAAAGAAAACTTTCCACTCACATTAACTGTAACAACAAATTATACAGTTTAAATCGATATAATCTGTCTAAAACATACTAAAAAGTGGTTTCCGGCTCAAATCGTCTACTAAGTTCACATAGAACGATTTGTTCACATTTTAAGTAACCGCGAGGGGTTTGTCCTCTGTTTGTTGCTGATTATCAAGGTTTCGAAGACAAAACAAAAGGCTTGACAAATTTCCGGTATCTATAGTAATCACTGATGCAATCTCCTGTATGTGGATACCTGCGGTGGAATTCGCAATCGTCGTTAGTCGTCTCCGGCAGTGCTGCTAGATTTAACTGCTATTAAAACCTCTAGCATCTGATTAATTAGGCATTAACCTTTGTGCGCGCGAGTCTCAATAGTAGGCTCAATACTGTACTAAACAAAAACTCAATGTTCTTAACAAAAACAGTAAAGCAACATTTATGCAAAGCTTCCATCGTATACATCGAATACATCGCGAATACATATACAGAGTCTGATCAATTAGACCGTTACTGTTGATGTATTTGACACCTTTTGTCCTAGAACGAAGTTGATAAGAAGGAAGGACAACGACAGGCGTTCCACGAACCTCTTCGATTGAGTTTGGGTTCGAAGGTTTTACACCTTGGACTATAATAAAACACAAAATTAGCGCAAAATAAGCATTTTTCAAAGGGATCTCATTCTACTTTGAAAAACCCGAACTCAGGATTCCAATAAAGATCCTATAAGGGTTCGTAACACTAAGATGTTCTAAACAGGTTAGTCAAGCTTATCACTTCCATGAATAATGAGCGTGCACCTGACACCTGGAGTGTATTTATGACCTCGAAAGCCGCGAAGAAAGAAATATCCTCGCTTATCGCATACATTAGCTGACCTGAGAAGCACTTTGCTTTAAAAGATCCATGAAATGATGAATTGCACACAATAAATCTATAAAGACTTTGCATTTCTGGCATGGAGGGCTTTTCAACACCAACTACACTGCCCCATTCGCTCGTAACGAGGTAACGATGCATCACACTTGTTTGGACGAGTAATAATGCGTTAATTGATATGTACACGTGAAAGCTGTGTTGTAACCATTGGAGATCTATTTCAATTTCCTCGATGGCACTTTGCTGCATTTGGTTGGATAACTGCAATGATTAGTGTTATCACATTGCTCAAACAACAGTCCTGCATCAAATTTCGTTTTGCCAGGAACACTTTGATGTTGGCATTATTAAAAAACTAAATAAAGATGAAAAACAAAACAAAAATCTCATCTAAAACGACGACGCGCGAACGACACAATCACTGGAACGATGCAATCACTAACTCGATAGGCGGACACCACCGGCGCAAATCACATGGAATCACAAGGCAGCAACATAGACAACACGTGAAATTAAATATTCAAACACTTTAAAAAATGAACGATCGATTTGTCCCGGCGCAGTGTTATGAAGTTTTGGTCAGCCGGTTATTAATCACGTTAGATTAAGCCGTGTGATACGGCGCATAATACACGTTTGCGTCACCCGTCACCCGCCGGTGATGCTGACGGTGATAAACAGGACGCTCCGGGCAGAGCTAACAATTATGGTGGCGATTGAAGTGCGGCTGCAAACAATTCGCATTGGAGTTGATAGAGTCACACACAACCGCTGCCGTCAGGTAGTCACTGTTAGCAGGTAGCGTGTGACTAAAACTTGTGAATTTTCTAGTCACATAGTAGCACTGTTGCCCACGAAGAAGATCGTCCGACCGTCGGAGGCAAATATTGATCCTCACTGGTTCGCTCCGCGGGCATATGATAATCTATACTTAGCCGCTTGGACTTCGCTGGACTAGTATGCAAACAAGGACCCGGGTGACATTGAAATTTCGCAAATTCACACAAACCACACGCGACGAATCCGGTGAAAAACGAACAAAAAAAACACACACACACATACGCACACACGCAGCACAGAGCCTTCCGCATGCACGGTTCGCGAAATGGTTCAGTCCGCGGCACCAACACTTACTTGAGATGATGGAAGTCGTGCATCTCGGAGCTGCCGAGCACCGGCAGATGGTACCCCGAGTGGTCGACGAGCGTGTCCATCATGACGAACGTGAACCACAGCACAAACGTCAGCACGTGGCAGCTCATAAGGGCCGGCCCGAGATACACCGGCAGCAGATCGCTGATCACGAACTCGAACGGATGTGCGTACATGGCGGCCCAGGCGACCGGGGCCGACCACTGGTGGTGCTTCTTGTGGACGCGCTTGTAGAAGAAGCTCGAGTGCAGCAACCGGTGGCTGTAGTAGAACGAGATCTCCCAGAACACGATGCACACCAGCATGTCGCGGCACACGGTCGACAGGGCGGGCAGGATGCGCGGATTCGGCGGCTCAAAGAACACCAGCCCGCGCAACATGAACCCGAAGTAGGTGGTCGGCACGCCGTACAGGAGCTGGTTGCGCAGGACCACCTTGACGAGCCGCTTGCAGCGGTCCCACTCGAGCGGTTCGTTCGCGCCGGGCTGATTTTTGTATTTCCGCAGGGCCCGCGGCCAGTTGGTGAGATCCATCAGCACGAACAGGCCCCCCACGAGCCAGAAGAAGGAGTACGTGTAGACGGTCAGGAAGCCCACGTAGAGTGTCACGTTGTCGTCACCTTGAGCGCCGCGAAAGAAAGAAAGGGCGAGCGAGATAAGGTTAGGCGCGCTGGATCGGGGCTGGGTCACGAACCGTGCGTTAGGTAACCGAACCGCGCGCACACGGCTGTAACCGATCCGGCCGAACCCTACCGATTCGATCGAGGAAACCGTTCCACGTCTGGTTGAACCACAGCACCAGCGGACCCTCGGTGAGCTCGTACACGTCCGTGGCGTTCCCATCGGCGACCTGATGGCTAACCGTCCACGGTGGGACGAGCGACAGGTTCATCTTGGAGTCGGGCGTGCTAATCAGTCCGTCCTTGCCCGGGCCGAACGCGGGATTCGATTGGGGTGGGGCGAGAAGACGCTCGTTCGCGGTCGTGAATTCGATTGACACGTCCAGCGCCTAGGACGATCGGCGATTAACTGACTGCGCTGCCGTCGATCCGGGCGACGATAAAAGGCTTCTGGGCCGGCCCGTCCGTCCGTCCGTATGGGTCGCCCGGGTACGCAACTTCCTTTCGGTCGGTTTCCCACCCCGACGCGTGCGTTTCGACGCTCAAGTGTCTTGCCGAAAATCACTCACTACACACTGGCGGCGGTGGCGACAAACACGCGACTTACATGCGGTGTATTCTTTGGCACCCGCCACCCCCGAATCTCACCGGTCGTACCACCCTGCGCTGTCACGATCGCGATCGATTGGAGCTGAGCAAAAACGCGTTGCGCTCGGCGTAGTACAAGTGACTGTGGCTCGCATCATCCACCGACTGGACTGGGTGGATGCTTCGGCGATGCCGATGCCCGCGCAAATGCCCTCCTCCGCTTATCTTCACAGCCGCAGCCGGAGCCGGAGATTATTTGCATACCCAAAAAGTGGAATACCAATGACTTGCTTCACCGCGAAATCGGGGCTAGCTAACCTTCTCCCTCCCTCTCATCGCTCCCCTGTGGGGACAGTTCAACGTGCGCTCGACGTGGAAGTATGCCGGCGGTTAAGGACATCGCCCGGCGTGAGCCTTTTTGGCTGAACATGCGCAACAAACGGAAGAGAGCTGTCGACGGTGTATGCAGAGAAGATGAAACAAAAAAACACAAAGCAAAGCAAACGGGATGGGAAGACGAGCCAACTACCAGCCACCTGTTGACACTGGACTATTTAGTGAGATAATATTTGCACGCATGAAGATTGACGGCCGGTGGTTGATGATCGTAGAGAAAGAGGCATGGCAAGTCGCGAATTGTTTTGCTGTGTATGTACCTCCTTTCTGTTGGATGATGGAAAGTTCGTTTCGTTTGCTCATTCAGGTCGGGTCAAGATATACGGGACGTGACACGGGACCTCTATCGGACGGGGTGAAATGATGCGCTGACCGGTTGGGCTTTTCGGGTGCGTCGCAAATTGCGAAGGTCGCACCGTCTGCGTTTGTTTACTTTGAGCGCGAGCGCGAGCCCGAACCCGCGAGAGAAGAACGCGGGTTTGGATTGATGGCACGTTTTCCAACGGTCATTTAAAATGATTCGATGTTCTTTTTATCGATTGGGGCGGTCCTTAATTGCTCTCGAACTGCAGAAAGAGGACAACAAAGAAAATGCATAAAAACCTAAATAGAGCATGTGATTGTTTCCTTATGCACAATCCGCAGTAAATTGATTCGCAGTAGTATTGAATTATTTTATTATTTATTTGTAATTTTTTCATTATTTATTTGTATATTTAGTTGTACCCTTCAATTTTTTGTAACATTCCGATAACATTCCGATCATATTAGATTCCGAAGGCTACGAAAAGGTTCGGTTAAGGATCTGATAAGGCTACGAAAAGGTTCCAATAACGTTCCGATTAGGTTCCAATCAGGCTTCGGATCCGTTTAGGATCTAATAGGGTTCTGATATGGTTCCGATTGGGCTCCGATCGGACTTCTCAAAAGCTCAGAAGGTTCCGTTAGGATTCCGATAAGGTTCTAATGAGGCTCCAATAAGGTTCAGATAAGGCACAGATAAGGGTTGTAAGGTTGAGGATCTCCGTGAGGCATTATTAGGCAAATAAGTAGATTTTCATCGAATTCGAGTGAAATTTTTAAAATTTGATTTCAATGTGCTATAGTAATCCTAGTTTTTTAAAGCCCTATTAAACCTGCCTCGATAGGAAAAAAGCATAAAAACAGACAAAAAGGCAGGAACTATGTTTTTAGTTGTGAATTCCATTCCAAGGTGCCATAGTGTATCCATTTTGAACAAAATATGCTTTATTTTAATTTTCCAGATTCACGGTCGATTGGAGTTGTTGAAATGGCAACAGTTTACTTCTCTCGACACCCGCTGTTTGCTGAAAGCGTTGATGGCGTACTCATGTCGGAGTCCGTTGCCCCGTATTTTCATTCTAGGCACCTGTGTATGTGGTAATGAGAAGCTTATACACACGTGTATGCATCAGCTCACATTTTGTGTCATGATCTTTAAACTAGACCTATTTGTGATGTTTACCCAAATGTTTCGTACAATTTCGTTCATATATGAGAACACCACACACCGCTGATACGACTCACAGGGAGGTTGCGAACAAGATTACAAGCTTATATGCGTTGAATAAAAGCTCCTAAAATTTTCCACAGAGAAATAAACAACAGCCACTCATTCCACCGTATTAGTGAGCACCAATCGTTGAGAAAGGTTACCGAAGAAATATGGAGAAGTCGTGAGTGATTTCTTTCCAATAATCCATCATCATAGCTTACCATCTCTCCGTCCTCCGCCGTATTTTGCAACGAAACACGCGTGAGCCAATGCCACAGTAATGCCGTTCCCCGGGCCAAAACGTCAGTAATGTATCGAATTCCTGCAGAAGGTCTTCAGCAACACACCTTTCTAAGCCGAGCGTCCCACGGACGGGCGTCTGTCTAATGAGCGTCGAAGTTTCGGAGAAATATTCGAAGCCACGAGAAGCAAAGACGTCATGGAAAGCAAGAGCAAGAAGAAATTAATTTTGTACAACAAATGTATTTTTGGCTTTGTACTCTACGCGTGCCCTCGTTTGAGGCGTTGTACACGTTTACGATAGTGTTATTTTTTCAATAGAATAGAGCTATACACAACGTAACCAATAGGCGATAAAAAATTATCCATATTCACATCTATTTGTGATCAATGCTGAAGGGTTGTGAAATTTGTTGAAAAATTTGAATTTCGGAGATAACATGTCTTCCATGGTGATCGGCGAGGTGGTTTACCTACACGCACCTGCAGGTCAAATCCGGTCCAGCAGCAGCAGCAGCTTTCAAACCGATACGTTAGGCTATGTTTATTTTCCTGTCAACCATAATAGATGTGGGGCAAGCATGCGTTTCAACTGTGTATCAACACGTTCCAATGCATCGAAGATTAGTTCGGATTGCTTCCCTTTCCAGTCTCCGCTCGGATGAAGCTCTTTTAATTATTCATACCTTCGGAGAACGTCGCCTACGGAGAGGGTACATATTTTCCATTCGAGCTCATTCCAATTAACATTAATAGACAAACTCGGTGTCGTTTGACTCTTATGGTGTTAGTGGGCGCAGAGGACAACAAAGAAAATGCATAAAAACCTAAATAGAGCATGTGATTGTTTCCTTATGCACAATCCGCAGTAAATTGATTCGCAGTAGTATTGAATTATTTTATTATTTATTTGTAATTTTTTCATTATTTATTTGTATATTTAGTTGTACACTTCAATTTTTTGTAACCTGTGGGAACAGGTAGTTTAGGTAACGTTTTGGCGAATCATTGTATTTTGATCGACGCTAAGAGCGATCGATTGCTGAGAGATCAGTGTTTACATATGTCACTGTAAACATGAGTGATCCACTATTGATGTGAACCTCCTTATATTTATTTAAGGGTTGAATTTGTTGATGATGATGATTCAACACTGAACATTCGTACCCAGGAAGTTTTTTTATATTTAATATTGTTTTTAATGCATCAAATTTCAAGGATGTTTAAAATTTTGCAAACTGTTATGCAAATTTGCAAAATACGTTTGGAGTCATATTTAAATTTCTTTTGCACTTTTTCTATAAACGTATTTCGCCGAATAAAACATCGAAAAACTATCGTTAATTTTAGCCCATTCGCGCTTGGCGAGCGATCATTATTCCTATTATGGCATCGCACGGTGCACCGTTCAGGGCCAAAGGTTGTGATCAATGCTGAAGGGTTGTAGACGTGGAAGTATGCCGGCGGTTAAGGACATCGCCCGGCGTGAGCCTTTTTGGCTGAACATGCGCAACAAACGGAAGAGAGCTGTCGACGGTGTATGCAGAGAAGATGAAACAAAAAAACACAAAGCAAAGCAAACGGGATGGGAAGACGAGCCAACTACCAGCCACCTGTTGACACTGGACTATTTAGTGAGATAATATTTGCACGCACGAAGATTGACGGCCGGTGGTTGATGATCGTAGAGAAAGAGGCATGGCAAGTCGCGAATTGTTTTGCTGTGTATGTACCTCCTTTCTGTTGGATGATGGAAAGTTCGTTTCGTTTGCTCATTCAGGTCGGGTCAAGATATACGGGACGTGACACGGGACCTCTATCGGACGGGGTGAAATGATGCGCTGACCGGTTGGGCTTTTCGGGTGCGTCGCAAATTGCGAAGGTCGCACCGTCCGCGTTTGTTTACTTTGAGCGCGAGCCCGCGCGAGAAGAACGCGGGTTCGGATTGATGGCACGTTTTCCAACGGTCATTTAAAATGATTTGATGCTTGTGATGTTTACCCAAATGTTTCGTACAATTTCGTTCATATATGAGAACACCACACACCGCTGATACGACTCACAGGGAGGTTGCGAACAAGATTACAAGCTTATATGCGTTGAATAAAAGCTCCTAAAATTTTCCACAGAGAAATAAACAACAGCCACTCATTCCACCGTATTAGTGAGCACCAATCGTTGAGAAAGGTTACCGAAGAAATATGGAGAAGTCGTGAGTGATTTCTTTCCAATAATCCATCATCATAGCTTACCATCTCTCCGTCCTCCGCCGTATTTTGCAACGAAACACGCGTGAGCCAATGCCACAGTAATGCCGTTCCCCGGGCCAAAACGTCAGTAATGTATCGAATTCCTGCAGAAGGTCTTCAGCAACACACCTTTCTAAGCCGAGCGTCCCACGGACGGGCGTCTGTCTAATGAGCGTCGAAGTTTCGGAGAAATATTCGAAGCCACGAGAAGCAAAGACGCCATGGAAAGCAAGAGTAAGAAGAAATTAATTTTGTACAACAAATGTATTTTTGGCTTTGTACTCTACGCGTGCCCTCGTTTGAGGCGTTGTACACGTTTACGATAGTGTTATTTTTTCAATAGAATAGAGCTATACACAACGTAACCAATAGGCGATAAAAAATTATCCATATTCACATCTATATCTCAAGCATGACCATAACAAAAACCCCACTTGACCGCTCGTTCGTGCGAGGAGCCTCCGATCCGAGCGATCAAGGTCTGGTTCATGGTGAGATCCAGTCGAACGGGCAAGTGGTAGACAAATAGGGGCGTCTTCCGCGAAGGACGCTCACTTGTCCGGCACCAGCTCCCGCGCCGACCGGAAGCCGACGATGCGGTTATGCCGCTGGAATTGCTTCTTCTTGCGGAACTCGGAGTCGGTACCGTGGAACCAGTCCATCCATCCGTACAGTCCGAAGCACTGGTTGAACCTGCGGAGAGAGTTCGGAGGTTATTCGGCTGGTTATTGCTGCCCCCTTTCGGCGTGTCTCACTTCAGGTGATGGTAGTCGTGCGATTCCGGGCTCGACAGGAACGGCAGATGGTAGCCGCAGTGGTCCAGCACCGTGTCCACCATGACGAACGCGAACCAGAAGGCGGTGGTCGAGACGTGACACTTCATGACGGCCGGCCCGGCAAACACCGGCAGCAGGTCGCTGATGACGTACTCGAACGGGTGCGCGTACATGGCGGCCAGGGCCACCGGGGCGGTCCACTCGTGGTGCTTCTTGTGCACATACTTGTAGAGGAAGCGCGAGTGCAGCAACCGGTGGCTGTAGTAGAACGTGATCTCCCACAGGGTGATGCACACGGCGAAGTCGCGCACGAACGTCAGCGCGGACGGTAGCGCCCTCGGCGGTGGTACCCCGTGACGGCTCAGGTTGAACGCAATGTACGCCGTCGGGATGCCGACGACGGTCTGGTTGAAGAGCAACGTTTTCACTAGCTGCACACGTGCCACGAACAGGGATGCAGGAAGAAAAGGAATCACACGTTTACGCAACGTTCCAAAAACATTCACTTCCGGCCTTTATCGCGCATACCTTCTTGAACTTCTCCCAATCCAGTGGCTCGTTCATGCCGGGCTGGTTTTTGTACTTGCGCATAAACTTTGGCCACTCGGTCAGATCCATCACTACGAACAGTCCACCCAATATCCAGTAGATGGCATTGGTGTAGAACGTGAGCACCCACACGTACAGCGTTTCTTGGTCGTCGCCTGCAGGGAGAAAAGCACATGTACGCACACATTGGACAGAGTCCGAAACTTCACCGTTGGATCACTGCACGCAGGCACGAACCACACACACACACAGGATACACAGGATACACTGGGGTCACACAAACACACACACACACCACTACTTACCGATTGTGTCCAGCAGTGCGTCCCATCGCTCGACGAACCACTCGCGCGTCTCATTCCCATAGCCTACTGCCAGCGGAGCCGGCTCGTAGAACTCCATCCTGGGCGGGATCCGATCGGGTACTGAGTGCTGCGGTCTGCGCCGTTCGTTATATTCGCTTCAAGTGCCGAAACCGCAAACGGGGGTCTGTGCAGGTGTGAACTTTGCGGCTCCACCGGATCCTTCCCAATACGGAAAACACGTAACAAAAGCACCGAGAGGAGCAGAAAAAAAAACAGAATCTTCAAATTCACACCGCCGCTGCCGTTGCCGTCCGTGTGTGGTGCGGATCAGCGCACACTACGATCGGTTCTGGTGAAATGGTGAGTGCGAACGGTACGGAAATTCGCTAGCACGTGAACATCCCGCCGGGGGCCGCGCAATTATCGAAGTGGGAGAATGATGAAGTTCACACCTCAAGATCGGAGCTGCAAACATCGCTGCACGAGAGCCGTCGTCCGGTAATGAGGCAATTGAATGATGACGAACGCGCCCGAAGTCCAACCCTGCTGTTGCTGCTTCTAGTGCGTCTAGTGGGCCCGTGTACATTGCGCCAGGGCACGGTTCGCCGTAATCCGCAACGTGTTCGCGAGATTGCGCGCATCATTAACACGCGGTACAGAGCGGGGGGAGGAGGAGGTGTCACCGAGCCTGTGCGCGTGTGTGTGTGTATGTAAACCCCTTCCCCGTGGCAACCTGTTATGTTGGTCTACTCTTGTCCGGTCTAGCAATGGTTTGGGGCAAGCTTGAAAATTTGTTACAGTATTTTTGGAGCTACGTACGTACACGTTTGGTTTGTGTCGGTGCGCACGGTTATGGCCTAGGAAGTGTTTTCGGTCGCGGGCTATTTTTCATCCCCAGCGGTACATCCCGCCACTTGACGAGCCGTTTATGCGCCGGCGGTGAAATGTTTGTACTTCGCATTGTCGCACTGATAATGTCCAGGTGCAAATTCTGCTCCATTAGGTCATCGCCTGTGGAGGGATGGACGCTCATAACTTGATGTTGCTTAGATTTTCTCTTTGTTCGGTTGGTTAGCGTGGTCCAGGTCTGTCGTTGTCGTGTATCGCTGCCGAAACGGGTTTATCGGGGCCTGCTGTGATGTAATATGTTTAGGATGTCGGGATCTTTTTCGGTCGCTGGTCGTGCGTTGCTGGGAGTTCGGGACCACCTGCGCCATTGGCTGGCGGTTGATGAAAATTGATTGATGAATGGAAGGGTTTAACGCACGATGAGAAGTATTCTGGTGGTGTTGGTGTGTTTTTGTCTCTCTCTCTGTTGCTGTGTGCAAAATATGACAAATATTCGACACAATACAGCTTGATTTGATTGCGAATTAATCGATGTGGGTTCAGATGGCCTTGATGTAACGTTACGGTTAGTTTTGTTTTTATTGTTTTCTCTCACATATACAGTGGCAATCGAAACAATAAGGCTAGCTCATAATTAACAATCTTAAATAAAATGTAGTTATGCTTTTATTAAAACATAGATTGACCATCTCTTCTCATACTAATGTATCATATAATTTCATTATAAAACGATTATTTGAATAAGATTCTTAAGCTACTAGTAAACTGCATAGGAAGCCCTCTGCTGTCGAAAGGACAAAGATTCTTGCAGCTTAATTTCGATGTGTTTGAATCTATGTAATCGAAAAAAAAGCGTTTAAAGTTTCCATCGTATGGTTGTGATCTCACCAATTTGACCGTCACTGTGGATGAAATTGATAATTCCCCAACTTCGGTATCTCCGACGCATACAAGCACCACACACATGTGGAGCGTGAGACTAGTTCGCGAAACGAAAACATAATCAACCGTTGTCGGCTTTCGCTTTCTAGCTGCCCGTGAACCATTGAGAACTGGTTTTTGATTTAGATGTGATCCAAAAATAGTTTGTCCAGTTGTATTAGAAAAATCTAATCAGATAAACAGCTTAAATCTGAACACTTGGCTGACCATCTTTCTGTCGAGGTTTGTCGCTTCCAGACAGTGCAAAAACACATGGAACGAACTGGAGACGACTATAAAACATTTTTATGACGAAAAATCGTTCCCACCAAACAGGAAAACCAAACCTGTACCATCCGCTATGGTTCATTATTCTCTATTTTAAGCGTTTCTGCTCTGAGCAATAGATATTCTTCCCGGTGGCTTTCATTGTTATTGAAGGCATTGGGATGATCGTAAAAAAACCTGCGCACATGATGCTGCCCAATTGCTTCGCAGCAGCCGCTTCCAGAACAGGTTCTGGCTGACGCGCATTGTCGTGCTTCCAACGTGTGTATTCGTTACACACGCTCCCTCACGCGGATAGCAACGGAGTAATGAAGGTTACGCTTATCTGGCCCTTCAGCAAACAACAAAAAACAATCACTATTTCGGCCCATCTCCGCCACGCACAACGCGAACCATCAAAAGATTCCAATGCCCGCGAAAGACACGAACCCGCGAGTGCGCAGAAAACGTTTCCTAGAAGCGCGCTCGGTGGTCGAAAATATCGTACAACGAATATTCTTATACCATCTTCAACGCGCGCTGTACCCGGGTGCGCATCACAGTAGACATTGACCCAGCCTGTACGGCAACGTAGCGGGCTATGACGACTGTGACAATCACCGACGCGACTGACAGTGACGTATTGTTTGCATTTCGGCGTTTACGGGGAACCGGTTTCCAAATTGTGTGTGTGTGTGTGTTTGTCTGTGAACAACGTTTGGCGGGGTGGCAGATAAATAGAAAAAAAAATAATTCGAACATTACCACGGTGGGTGACACGGGCCGAAGAAGAAGCAGCGAGTGAAAATTCATATCCAACAATGGCCAAAAGTGTATGTGGACGGTGCAATGAAGCATGAAGCATGTAGCTTGCATCCGGCTACGATAACTAATAACCGTGCGGTGTTTCCACCGTCTGCGGCTTCCTTCTTCTACTCGCGCAGCGTGAAATTATTCAACTGCACGTCGGGCAGGCGGGCGTTCAGATGGCCAGCGCCTGCTGGGAGCTGTACTGTCTCGAGCACGGCATCTACCCGGACGGGAAGTTTTGCGACTGCACCATCTACGACGACTGCAGTGCGTTCTTCAGCTGCGACCGCTCCGGGCAGTGTGTGCCGCGGGTGTTGCTGCTCGACCTGGAACCGTCCGTGGTGGACGAGATCCGGATCGGCACGTACCGGGAGCTGTTCCATCCGGGTTCGCTGCTGACCGGGGCGGAGGATGCGGCTAGTAACTTCGGCCGGGGACACTACCGGCTCGGGCAGACGATGATCGAGTCGGTGATGGACCGGGTGAGGAGGCTGTGCGAGCCGTGCTCGTCGCTGCAGGGCTTCCTGATGTTCCACAGTGTGGGCGGGGGAACGGGCGCCGGGTTGGGGACGCTTTTGCTGGAGCGACTGGCCGAGGAC
The DNA here is from genome assembly GCA_002091845.1 of Anopheles cracens. Classification (NCBI taxonomy): domain Eukaryota; kingdom Metazoa; phylum Arthropoda; class Insecta; order Diptera; family Culicidae; genus Anopheles; species Anopheles cracens. Next base: position 144,106 of record KZ073176.1, read on the forward strand.
TACGGCAAGGCGTCGCGCATGGAGTTCAACATCTTCCCGTCGCCGAAGGTTTCGCCGGTGATCGTGGAGCCGTACAACGCGATCCTGGCGTCGCACGTCGCCATGGAGCACAGTGACTGCACGTTCGTGCTGGACAACGAGGCGCTGTACGACGTGTGCGACCGGAGCCTGAACGTTGCGGAACCGACGTACACGAACCTGAACCGGCTGGTGGCACAGGCCGTGTCCTGTGTGACGGCCTCGCTGCGCTTTACCGGCGCGATCAACGTCGATCTGTTGGAGTTCCAGACGAACTTGGTGCCGTTCCCGAGGATACACTATCCGCTGGTGACGTACGTGCCGCTGGTACCGGGTGCGACGGCACGCCACGAGCAACCCACGACGGCCCAGCTGACGTACGCGTGCTTCGAACCCGCGAACCAGCTGGTCCGGTGTGATCCACGCACCGGGCGCTACATGTCCTGCTGTCTGCTGTACCGTGGCCGCATCGCCCCGATCGAAATCAATCGCACCCTGCACGAGCTGAGAACGAACCGGACGGCCCAGTTCGTCGACTGGTGCCCGACCGGGTTCAAGATCGGCATCAACTATCAGCCCCCGATCGCGGTCCCCGGGGCCGATCTGGCCCGCACCGATCTCGCCTGCTGCATGCTGTCGAACAACACCGCCATCCGGACGGCCTGGACGCGGGTCGCGGATAAGTACCAGCGGATGTACGACCGGAAGGCATTTTTCTATCATTACCTCGACGAAGGTAATATTGGGGAGTGGAATTGGGATCTAATGCATTGGTGATTGGAGCTCTAAACATCTAACCGTCTGTTCTCAACGACAGGGCTTGAAGAGCAAGATCTGGGCGAAGCCATCGAGAACATCCGCACGCTGATACGCGATTACGAGGAAATTGAAAAATAGCCGCAGCTCATTAGTGACACGAATGCACGGCGGAACGCATTTAAAGCGCCGACTCCACGTCTTCCAGTCAGTTCGTTCCTCTGCGTAGCTGTTGGGTTCGCTGCTGACCGGGGCGGAGGATGCGGCTAGTAACTTCGGCCGGGGACACTACCGGCTCGGGCAGACGATGATCGAGTCGGTGATGGACCGGGTGAGGAGGCTGTGCGAGCCGTGCTCGTCGCTGCAGGGCTTCCTGATGTTCCACAGTGTGGGCGGGGGAACGGGCGCCGGGTTGGGGACGCTTTTGCTGGAGCGACTGGCCGAGGACTACGGCAAGGCGTCGCGCATGGAGTTCAACATCTTCCCGTCGCCGAAGGTTTCGCCGGTGATCGTGGAGCCGTACAACGCGATCCTGGCGTCGCACGTCGCCATGGAGCACAGTGACTGCACGTTCGTGCTGGACAACGAGGCGCTGTACGACGTGTGCGACCGGAGCCTGAACGTTGCGGAACCGACGTACACGAACCTGAACCGGCTGGTGGCACAGGCCGTGTCCTGTGTGACGGCCTCGCTGCGCTTTACCGGCGCGATCAACGTCGATCTGTTGGAGTTCCAGACGAACTTGGTGCCGTTCCCGAGGATACACTATCCGCTGGTGACGTACGTGCCGCTGGTACCGGGTGCGACGGCACGCCACGAGCAACCCACGACGGCCCAGCTGACGTACGCGTGCTTCGAACCCGCGAACCAGCTGGTCCGGTGTGATCCACGCACCGGGCGCTACATGTCCTGCTGTCTGCTGTACCGTGGCCGCATCGCCCCGATCGAAATCAATCGCACCCTGCACGAGCTGAGAACGAACCGGACGGCCCAGTTCGTCGACTGGTGCCCGACCGGGTTCAAGATCGGCATCAACTATCAGCCCCCGATCGCGGTCCCCGGGGCCGATCTGGCCCGCACCGATCTCGCCTGCTGCATGCTGTCGAACAACACCGCCATCCGGACGGCCTGGACGCGGGTCGCGGATAAGTACCAGCGGATGTACGACCGGAAGGCATTTTTCTATCATTACCTCGACGAAGGTAATATTGGGGAGTGGAATTGGGATCTAATGCATTGGTGATTGGAGCTCTAAACATCTAACCGTCTGTTCTCAACGACAGGGCTTGAAGAGCAAGATCTGGGCGAAGCCATCGAGAACATCCGCACGCTGATACGCGATTACGAGGAAATTGAAAAATAGCCGCAGCTCATTAGTGACACGAATGCACGGCGGAACGCATTTAAAGCGCCGACTCCACGTCTTCCAGTCAGTTCGTTCCTCTGCGTAGCTGTTTCTCTGTGGAATGATGTTTGCACATCTCTTCCTAGTGACCTTGGCCGTGATGCCGCTGGCACGCGGTTTCTGCACGGCCTCCCTATCGTCCGACCGGCTGGCTGGCTGTGCGTTCAACCCACTGCTGCTGGTAGTGGAACGTTCCGGGTGGGTCCTTTCGCGCCAGAACTGTGGCGAAACGGTCGATCCGACGGCGTTCGATGAGCCGGCCATCCTGTACTACGATCTTGCCGAACCCGACCATTTCTACACGGTGGCGTTCGTGGAGGAACCGGGCCATCGCAATCCAAACGCAAACGACGCGGCCGGACACTATCTACGGTGGCTCGTCGTAAACGTGCCGGTGAGTGAGTGATTGGTGATAAAGTGTCGATTTGCGTCATCACTTCGAGGAATGGTTACTGTCGGAGATCCGGGAATAGATCTCTGCGTCGAACGCAAAGGGTTACTTGGATTGGAACTTGTGTTTTTTTTTTGTTAGTTAGTTTCCAATGCGTCGATTTCATATGGACAATTGCGCAAAACGGTGGATCAAACACTTTACGGCCGTATCGTTAGCGTTAGGTTTAGGAAGATTTCTCCCGCCGGGAAGGGCCACCCGAAAAAGGTTCCGTCATGCTGTTTAACGAGCTGTGTTTCGATCGCTCGCACTGCATCAGTCACCGATGTCATTGGCCCTGACTCGGGATGGTGGCTTCGGGGCAAAGTGCACTATCGCACCGAAAACATCATTAAAACTGGAAAACGCTACTCCCAGCGGCTTGTGTAATGATGCCGCCTGTTGACACACTGGGCCTATGCTCGGCACCACCACCAGACGAAACCTCTCATTGTCCGCCGGACCGTCAAACATTTGCCGAAGCATTTATGGCGACTTTTGTTTTCGTTGCTGCATATGTATATGGGCATTGCGCGTTGCGGTGTGTGATCAGAGGTTAGGGATGCACGAATGACTCCATCGGCGACATAATGCGATACGGGTTGCCTTACCGGCGCATCATTATGGTTGGAAGGCACCTTGAGGTGTTGGTGGAAATTAGTCCCAACCAACTTTTTACGATGGCAAATTTTCCGACCAACGTTTAGGGGAATTAAATATTGATGAGATACGCGAACTTCCCCAACACACCGCAGGGGGCGGAAAACTTTGCGGCCGTTTGATAGTGCTAATTGGCTCCCATTATAGGCGCTTTCCACTCCGGTGTGTGCTGCAATCCATTAGTCTAGCGACTGCAATAGTGATGCTCCTTTTTTTCGTTATTAAGAATTAACAGCCCATTATCACATGGGATCATGCGCGCTCTTTTTGTGACGGAAAGCTTTCGCGGTGGAAAGATCGCGTCATCACCGCAAATGGATGTGCGACGCAAATTGTTAACAATCGAGTGGCCAACCGACTGTCCAAACAATGGCGCAAAAAGCCGCTCGAGAACAAATACGCACGTCGCACACGTCAGGCCGTCGCATGTACCTGACCAGCGCGCATCGCCGCAATGTTTGACGAAATTTTGAAAAAAAGATGAAACGAGCAAAAAAACAAAACTCGACGAAAACATAATTTTCCCAGGTGAAAATGCGTGAGCTCACCTGTGATGGCGAGCGAAAGTGGGCCCCGCAGTGGTTACGTGAACGCTCATTTGTGGCAATTTTGGTTTCGGCGTGACCTTCAACTTGGACGCACCCGATGATGGCCACAGACCGCAGATAAACGGGCCCAGTTTCTAAACCGCTCATGAGAGTGACTACCCGCTCAGACCTTCTCGCCTCAAGGAGGATGAAGGAGAACGTACGGGCCGAAAAACGAAACATCTCAGCACAGGGTGCGTAATTATAGCACTCGATCATACCACGATCTGCCACGATCAATGTTGCTCTTGCCCGTGGAGCCTCCATGGCCCGGTGTTGGTCGTTTTCGTGTGTGCCACACGCACGGAGCGCAACTGGCACTGTTCGGTATTGGGGTTGCGCGGCAGATCGGTACTTACGTGCGATAGGCACTTGTGCTGCTTTTTTTTGTTGCTGTGGTGAAGTTGAGATCGCGGAACCCACCGCGCAGGAACTTATTATTTTCGAAGCGTTTGTTTTCTTCGTCGGCCACTTGAGCCGACCATTGTCGTCATTCGCTGGCGTCAGTAGGCCCGTCGGGTGGCCTCACCTTTACCAGCGTGGCAACTTCCGGTGGTGTGTGATGGCGATGGGGTCGCTTCCGTGACACTTTGGCACGGAATCGTCGCCCGGCCGTTGCGACAACGGAGCGGGAGTGCTTGTGCTTTGCTGATTTGTTTTTTTCTAAAGACTTTTTTGCGGCGCGAGAACATGGGTCTCGCGATACGAGCGGTGCGGAATGGTAAATATTTGCTGTTACACTTGCCGACGCTGGTACGGAGACGGAGTGGCCGGGGTATGCTGATGACTGTTTGCAATTGATCATGCAGCAATTGTGTCTTATGTTTTGCGGGACTATTTGAGGATCTGGAATTTCGGATTAATTTGAGTCATGTTTCAGAAGTCAGACGACAGTGTGCGATGGGTTTCGGGGAACGTATCGGGTGTTGTGGTATTGATCATCTGATGAACCTGTCTATTGTTATCTAAGCCATTGCGAAATCTTCTATCGTTTTGAGCCCTTTTGTTGAGCAAATGTTGTCAACATTGAAACAATCAGCTATTGTCATTCCAGTACTATTATCAGAAAGGGGCTACAACTTGAATTTGATTTCAGTTTACAGCCTAGTTCTTCAAATATGACTCCTCAAAGTCAGGATAGGTACTGCATGCAAGTTTGTAGTAATATTCACACAGTTGTACTTTTCTATGCCTTGATCGCACGATCATAAAATACCCGATGGTAAATGCATGTCTAAAGCTTTTACGTGCATTGCAATATGATTTTTTAATATGTTTCGAAATTAATTTATCTACTATTAGCATACATTTTAAGTTGTGCGCAAAGCTTTTGAGTACCATATCACATAATCCAATAATATGTATTTTTTATTATAAATGATGAGGAATCTGGGATATATGGTTTAAACACTTGATCACTTAATTTATCATTATTATAGTTGTTCAAAAACTTTTTTTTTATAATACATTTTTATATAGTTTATATAATTCAGTCAAATTGGGAATCTAAGACGACCACTGTGCGTTGTTTGTCGATGTTTTTCTACGTATTGCGACGTTTGTGAGTAATACGCCCGAAGGTATGCAATGATCATTCGGATTGAAAGCGTATGCAATATGTTGAAGTTAACGATCATGGCGCGATGATCGTCAATTTTCATCGGTTCAATTTTACGTCTGCTGGAGCGTGGAGCGTAAACATGTTTGTATAAACGCTTCACAACACTGAATAATGTATAAATTTAATAATTTATTAGCATCATTGTGCACAACAATGAACAATGTTGGATTCACACGATTTCTTTCTGAATTGATACCACCTCATACATTATGGAAACAAACCTTATGTTTTGATTTTAGAGTATTTTTAAAAACGTAAAATCAACCTACATCTGAGTTATTATTTAATTGTCTTTGTTTTCATTTGCAGGAATCATCACTGACGTCTGGCATGAGGTACATGGACGGTGACACGATCGTAGGTAAGCATTCGGTGGACGCCAACACTTGCTCCACTTCCCGGTTGAGCTATTCTTCCGGGCAATCTTTCACCAACGAGCACGGCATCAAAATTGACCACATTGTTGCCGTTGATCGATTTAATCCAGCGCAAGAGGAAAAAAAAGCCAATGCCTAATGCTTGAACTTGTTTCGTTTCGCGCAAATGCAGATTATCTCTCGCCCGCCCTGCGCCCGGCCGGTGAAGATGATGGCGGCGATGCTGATGGGCAGCCGACACGCTACGCGTTCTATCTGTACGAACAGGTTTACGGTACGATCTACCCGCCGACGCCGAGCACGCGGGCCCACTTCGATCTGGACGGCTGGATCAGCACGATCTATCCCGCGGCTGCCCTTTGCGGTCCGGTTGCATCGATCGGATTCGGCAGCGATCGGCAGTAGGACGCGCGCCGCGAGACGCGATCCTTACGCCCGGCCGCACACTATCGTGCCACAAATCTTGGGCCCCACGTGCCACTTACTGTCGCGCCCGGCCCTGGGTGGAGTCTCCTAGTGTCCGGGGAGTGTATGATCGTCCGGCCCGGTTCCAATCTGCCCGTAGGTTTCGGTTGTTTTTATTTACTACCGCATGGCGGACCACTAGATGGTGGCCTGGACCGGGCGTATCTGGAATGGGGCAATTTATACGCTCACCGGGAGCATAATTTAGGCACGTGGTTGGCGGCAGCATGCACATGTGCAACGGGCGGGCACACGCGAGCGCGAACGCAGCTAGCAGCAAATAAACCTGGGACAGATTTCCCTTTTCTTTAGTCGTTCAAAATTCCAAATCCTCCAATTTCGTCCTTCTTTCCAGCTTTTTTCCCAAGCAGAAGATGATGGTTCCGAGTTTGGTGTGTGGGTCTTGGCCGGTTGACTTGGTCTTATCCTGTGGATGTTGTCCACGACACGGTTATGCAGCGAACGGACACCGTTGTCGTCACCCTTCTGGTCTTTATCGCGAAGTACGGGCCTTTCGATGTGTTCATCAGATATCTCTGAAGTCTGCAGCAACAAAAAAGGAGAAACAGATCTCCAAAGTTTCGCATTGAAAACTTTCGCACCGCAGAGTTGGTGGGCCGGGCAGACTTTTACGTTGCGTTTACTGGCACGGTTTTTTTTGTGCACCTTGATCGCGGCAACAGTTGTCAACATTATTTTCGTGCTAGTCGCATAAGTTTTTTGACTTGGCGCTTGTTCTCGAATGGGGCACGCACGGGCCCCGTGGAGACGGCGGCGTGGACGTTGTCATTCGAGTTGTCGCATAAAAACCGGGACAGGGTAGATAAGATTTCGATTGGCAATGGTCAAGCCGTCGCCCGTTTGCGTCGGTGCAATCGAGCGCATGTTCAAACAATGCCATTAAATCTTAGCCGCAGCCCGGTGCCCGGTGCGGAAATCGAACGTTCGAACGCTCGCTGGGTGACAGGTACGCAGGCAGGCAGGTCCGGTGACAGGTTCGGGCAGGCAGGCCGGCTCGAATGGTCTGTGCGGTGGCCGACAGACACACACACACGCACACACACGCACGCACACAGTCCGGAGAGTGTTCCAGAGTGACAGTAATTGCGTGAGCACTCTCAATGAAGTCATTTCCATTTGCAGCACGTGCTCGGAAGCCTTTCGGGTCGAACCCTTGGCGGGATTATCATCCGGGTTGGCGCGAGGTGCGAATGGTAGTAGTGAGAGCAATAATAAAGGAATGCAGACCAACCGTAGGCCCATCTCTTTGCGAATCCGGCACGGCTGAGGACACTGTGGGCCAACGCCGATTTGACATAATTGATGATTAGCGCGCGATGGAAGGTGCTGGTGGATGGAGCCGCACCGTGCGATGATGCAGAAAAAGCTGTTCGCTGTTCGCGGTATCGGTAATTTGATTTCTTATCTCAAATGTCCGCTGCGCGCAATGGGATGGGGTTTGGGTGATTTTTATTGAGCATCGGAGGATCGAGTGCGTGTGTGTTGATTCGCAGCAGCATGGATATTGTTTATTAAGGCGTTGATAAGACGGAGGAATGTCCGAATAACACACAGCGTGAGCCGTAATCATCCGGAATGTGTTCTTTATCGAGACAAAGTATGCAAGTCGAGTTTATTATTATGTTCCGAAAGTTGTGTTTGACGCTGGCTTTTTTGACTGGTTGTGACAATGTGACGTTGTTCATCCTATCTAAACGTTCGTAATATGTTTGTTTAGGAATTTCGTGTGGAGATCTTTGGAATTGGATATGGAAAAAGTTTTCAAAATTTGTGGAAGTTAGTTCGTAGCTAGAAAAGGTGTAGGATTGAGGAATCTACCATACGTGCTGTCCATATGTGTTGCAGCTCCATATTGGTAATAAGATATGTAGATTGATATCTTCTCAGAATGTATCATCCAAAAGCATTTTAGACCAGGTAAAGGTCCAGGTAAATCATGACACATCTTCGTTAGAGGAAATATCAAGTTCCGGTTGTCCATGTTCCATGTCCATGTCCATGTGACATTAAAACGTCATGGAAGTGAATCCAACGCAGAGAGTTGACGATCATTATGGACTTTATTGCGTTTTGACAGTGTACTCTGCGCTTAGAGTACAATAGTATGATCATTTTATGACTGTTGATTCACCCATCAGTTCGTAGAATCGCTAGAGTAACAGATGCTTTACCAACGTGCCTAACGTCCATTTGCAGTATTTTATCTCCCACACATTGGATGTGAATTTAGTATAAAAAGGTTTTTCTGCCCATTTTTGTGGATCAGGCTTTTGACTTTTGCGACATTTGTGAGGTTAGCATCGGGTCGTAAAACAATTCTTTCCCGCAGGCACGAAATAAAATCACCCACACCTGTCCTGCAGCATGATATCATCATGAGGCCATTATAAAGGTATATGCTGGCGCCTAAACTTTAAGAGGAATCCACACGGCTTCCGTATCCTGAAGCAAGTCGCAAGTCAGCAACACAGAAGCATTTCCAAAGTCAACCTGAAGTGGCTACAGGGCGCGATTTGGTAGCGCCGACCGCGGCTGATAACTGAGTGGGCCGAGTCGACATCCATTCGGCCGGTTGATCGCACCGATAACTGCTACCGGATGAGTAAGCGCAAGACTGATGCGTAATTAGCACGGTTAACCTATAAACGAGCTCTTGAGTCGCGCGCACAAGCTTTGAGTCAAGTCGCCGTTCGCGGGGTGCAGCAGCTTTTGTGGCTCTCCGCTTGATTGTACGGAACGGGATACTCATGCTCTCCATGGTACTGCTCCGTCCGCTTTATTACATCCCGACCTGCCGTCTTTGAAGCACGGTGTTTCACTGTCCCTCTTGAGCTTCTCCGCGCTTCTCCTCTTCACGCAATCCTTCTCTTAGCAGTTGAATGTTTGATGTTTGTAAAACGCAAACGTAAAGGTTACTCGGTGCGGTGGCAAGTGGAGATAGGATGTTTTTGCTCCGCTCCGCTTCGTCGATGGGGCTCGACTTGGGTCGCTGGGTGGACGTCGTATTTACCCTTTCTCCGCCGAGGCCGAGTTCGAGTGGCAAAATTATTCGGTACTTGACGGCACGTCCTGTTGACGAGCGTTTTCTTCATGCCCTTTCTTTTACTTTTTCAAACGCTCCGCTTGAAGGGGGCGGCGTGCGGACCCGTTGTCGTGAGTGTGTTGTCGATCTTCGTCGCTGCTACCACTGCGAAAGGCATGATGCTTTCATTCATGATGCTGGGCACCGATCTGTGATGGACTCCGGCCGTATGTCTTACCAGCGCTGAGTTCTCCGCACCAGTTGACATTCGCCGAGTGAAGGCAATGTTGTTCTTCCTGTTGTAGAGCACGTGTGCCGACAACAAGGGCTGAAAGATAACTCATCCTCTTTGCAGCAACCTCCGCAGAGTTCGGATCTTCAAGAAGAAACATTAGTGTCCCAGGGTAGAGATATAGACATTAATTTTCATGTTTTTTTTGTATTTCAATATTCCGAATGTCTTGCTAGCCTTTATGTCTTTATTAACATTTTCCTGATTGCCTCCTATTATAAGCATAATCTTAATGATATCATTCATTAAATTATCCCCTTGCCTGAGGCGCAACACAAACAATGTCGTTAAGCAAAAATCACTGACCTGCCCGTGAGCAGCCCTGCTGTAAGAGCTTAATTTGATATCTCCAACCAAGTCATTCCCCGTCGCAAGCCAGGTCATCGAAGGTCAGGAAGTAAAGCATGCCTGCGGTTTAATAAAGCCATGCAACTACGGACGCAAGAATAACTAACCGATTAGCAGACAAAACTCCGCTTTTCCCGCCATTCGTCCTTCGACCCATCGTAGCGAACGCGCGCGCACGGGTAAAATTTTGCGAGAGAAATCACTTTCCCGGTGGCGCCACACGGACCGGGACGCTGAGAGAGGCCGGCTATCATTTCAACTGTGTGCCCTAATGAAATGCCCGCCGGTTGTGTGCAGTCACATTTTTGTAAGCGTTATTTAAGCGGAAAATTATAATGAATTTTCTCCGATCGGCTCGCGCATAATATCATATCATTTGTTCGAGCGCTCCGGCAGGGAGGAAGGGCCACGGGAGGGGGCTCGGGTAATTCGTTTGATCGCAGCCCGTTCATTATGCAACGAGGCATGTAATTTAGTGCGCGTCGGTATCTTGCGCCGGGCTGCCATTGGCGCAGGTAAACCTATCAACCAGTTTGTTTGATAACGCTCGGTCAACCCCACGGCCCCGATGAAGATCGCGCTCCGTTTCGGAGGGAGGAAGCGGGAGAGGGTGACGGCTGTTACTGTCCGACTTATCATTAAGCACAAGGGGAGCAAAAGTGCCGAACGATCGATCGGTAACGGACGGTAATGATTGTCATTATCCGTGCGCAGTTCATCACGCGGCTAGGTGGACAGGTTGGGCGGCAATCGCTAGGAGGGTAGCACGGTGGCGGTGGGGAAAGGGGGGAGGGGGATGAAATGGAAAACTTGTAAGCCGTCCTGTCACAGGATACGCTAATCGAATGCTCGACCGAGCGAGTGCCGGTAGCGAGAGGCAACGTCTAAAGTGTCAGCTCATTGGTGTTTCAACAGGCAATTGACTGCGGGCTGTGCTTATCACTTTTTATGTTGTTCACCTAACGCTTTTAGCGACGATAATATGAAGCCTAAGGGGGGGGGGGGGGCGGGGTACACACCATTAGAATGAAAGTAAGATGAACAAATTATGATATGTCTACGCTTGTTTTCATATGTTTGATGATAAATAAATTTATGCCTTAATAGCATGATTAAAAAAAGAAAAATTGAAAGGTAAGTAAATATTTACAGAATTTGCGATCCCAATGGCTCGATTGTTTCTAAAATTAAAGAATTGCTAACGAACCAGCAATTGCTAATAACCCAGCGAGTTCAAAGGGGCTAAGTAGTTCTAATTAATAAATTAATTTGAATCAATTTGAAACCTAGAAAACGATTTGTACTAAAACTTGTACTAAAAACGTACCTGGTAGATTTTACTAGCATATTTGTGTTGAAGCTTGAAGAGCTCTGATGCCATCGTTTATTTATTATTTATTTTATAACTGTGCAATAGGATTAAGTGTTGAAGCACTATTTGTTTTCTCCCTTTGAATACTATTTTATTTATTTATTAAAGAGCACCATATTTATTATTTAAACCGGGGCAACACGATAGTGCAATAAAGCTTCTTTTAATTGCCGTGGGTAATGAGTTGAAGTTGAGAGTTGAAAATCGATTTCAATTTCAAAACTCCAAGTTTGATCAATAACACAACCGAGCGAAGCGAATTTCTCCTTGCTACGGTGCGAGCGCACGGAGGGATCAAAACTTCTCCTTGCCACGGTATAACGGCACAACGGCACCGTGCCGTTGTGCGTACCGTCGCACCATGAGGATGTCAGAGGATTTATGTCCCGTACGGGGCTCAATTAACATGCTCATACTCATACGAGCCTTCAGCTCGTGCGCTGCTGCTTCGCTGCCCCGCGCTCGTCGTCTGCTCGTCTGCTCGGTTCTTCCGGTCCCGACGTATTCATCCGGCCGCAAAACTCGGTGCCTTGTACCGTGTCCTGTCCTGTTTCTAGACAACAACATGGCCACCGTAATTTCGTTCCGTGCGCTCGTTTCGTTCCCGATTCATTCACACCGCCGTCCGCTGCAGAGACTGTTTGCATGTAATTTAGTGCGCGTCGGTATCTTGCGCCGGGCTGCCATTGGCGCAGGTAAACCTATCAACCAGTTTGTTTGATAACGCTCGGTCAACCCCACGGCCCCGATGAAGATCGCGCTCCGTTTCGGAGGGAGGAAGCGGGAGAGGGTGACGGCTGTTACTGTCCGACTTATCATTAAGCACAAGGGGAGCAAAAGTGCCGAACGATCGATCGGTAACGGACGGTAATGATTGTCATTATCCGTGCGCAGTTCATCACGCGGCTAGGTGGACAGGTTGGGCGGCAATCGCTAGGAGGGTAGCACGGTGGCGGTGGGGAAAGGGGGGAGGGGGATGAAATGGAAAACTTGTAAGCCGTCCTGTCACAGGATACGCTAATCGAATGCTCGACCGAGCGAGTGCCGGTAGCGAGAGGCAACGTCTAAAGTGTCAGCTCATTGGTGTTTCAACAGGCAATTGACTGCGGGCTGTGCTTATCACTTTTTATGTTGTTCACCTAACGCTTTTAGCGACGATAATATGAAGCCTAAGGGGGGGGGGGGTCTGGGTACACACCATTAGAATGAAAGTAAGATGAACAAATTATGATATGTCTACGCTTGTTTTCATATGTTTGATGATAAATAAATTTATGCCTTAATAGCATGATTAAAAAAAGAAAAATTGAAAGGTAAGTAAATATTTACAGAATTTGCGATCCCAATGGCTCGATTGTTTCTAAAATTAAAGAATTGCTAACGACCCAGCAATTGCCAATAACCCAGCGAGTCCAAAGGGGGCTAAGTAGTTCTAATTAATTAATTAATTTGAATCAATTTGAAACCTAGAAAACGGTTTGTACTAAAACTTGTACTAAAAACGTACCTGGTAGATTTTACTAGCATATTTGTGTTGAAGCTTGAAGAGCTCTGATGCCATCGTTTATTTATTATTTATTTTATAACTGTGCAATAGGATTAAGTGTGGAAGCACTCTATGTTTTCTCCCTTTGAATACTATTTTATTTATTTATTAAAGAGCATCATATTTATTATTTAAACCGGGGCAGCCTGATCGTTTGAAGGAGAGAAAGTTCTGGAGGCAGAACGATTTTAATCGATTATCACACAAACCAATTAAAACAGCAACACACATACGCATACACGATAGTGCAATAAAGCTTCTTTTAATTGCCGTGGGTAATGAGTTGAAGTTGAGAGTTGAAAATCGATTTCAATTTCAAAACTCCAAGTTTGATCAATAACACAACCGAGCGAAGCGAATTTCTCCTTGCTACGGTGCGAGCGCACGGAGGGATCAAAACTTCTCCTTGCCACGGTATAACGGCACAACGGCACCGTGCCGTTGTGCGTACCGTCGCACCATGAGGATGTCAGAGGATTTATGTCCCGTACGGGGCTCAATTAACATGCTCATACTCATACGAGCCTTCAGCTCGTGCGCTGCTGCTTCGCTGCCCCGCGCTCGTCGTCTGCTCGTCTGCTCGGTTCTTCCGGTCCCGACGTATTCATCCGGCCGCAAAACTCGGTGCCTTGTACCGTGTCCTGTCCTGTTTCTAGACAACAACATGGCCACCGTAATTTCGTTCCGTGCGCTCGTTTCGTTCCCGATTCATTCACACCGCCGTCCGCTGCAGAGACTGTTTGTGTGCATTATGCTTCGAGTTCGAGTTCGCGAGCACATTCGAAAGTTTCGCCACGCTGCTTGGTTTGGAAGAGCGAGAGAGATGCGAGAGAGATAGAGAGAGCGAAAAAAAAAATCAGAATTAAAGATATATCCCCATCGCCTACGCGAACGTGTACGCCGTACCGCGCCTTCGTCGACCGTCCTCTAGCTCTTCAGCCAGTCCTTGATGTCACGTATGCTCACCCGTACCCGGCCACACCGGCGCCCCTCTGTGCTTTCCGCCATCTACGCCATGAGCGAGGCGTCGGATTTATGAATGAAATGTTGGCTCTACGAAAAAGAGTGTGCTGGGTGCTGAACGAACGAACGAACGAACGAACGAGTTTGCGATGGTGCAAACTGTGTGCATGTGTGAATGTGGTGAGCTTTTTGAATAACTTCAGCCAGTCCTTGATGTCACGTATGCTCACCCGTACCCGGCCACACCGCCGCCCCTCTGTGCTTTCCGCCATCTACGCCATGAGCGAGGCGTCGGATTTATGAATGAAATGTTGGCTCTACGAAAAAGAGTGTGCTGGGTGCTGAACGAACGAACGAACGAACGAACGAGTTTGCGATGGTGCAAACTGTGTGCATGTGTGAATGTGGTGAGCTTTTTGAATAGGTTTTTTTGGTTCGTCCAGCTTGTTTGAATCGTGTTCCGACGTGTCTAGGAAATGGGCTTTATGAATGACATGATTAGAGCTAGAGGTCGTAGACTTCAGACGGGAATAAAGCTAGCTTTTCCTTTTACGAACACACTGCAGTATCCTTAAATGAAATACATTTTAAAGTCTTTGTGATAAACGATGTTTGGAACATCCTTAAACATAGAGGTAGCTTATAAGTATAGTCATTATTTCAACAATATTAGATAGTCTACAATATTAGAAATAAGCTCCAGTATCATCTCCACCGCATCTTGATACAGAAACATGAATGGTTAGTGTGTCTTGTATGGTCTCTAGAATCAAATTTCCGACGACGATCTCTTGGCTGTATTGTACGACATTCGAGTGGCGTCACTTTTTAGCAGATTTCTGGCACTCAACTCACCCACCGAAGCATGTGTTGGTGAGGCAGACACAATATTCAATTAATCATTCCGGTTTGCGTTTGTTGAGCAGCTTCCCGCAACAAAGACAATTATAGGGGCTTGCCTGCAGTGCTCGCTGGTACCTGAAAGCTTTTATATTACCATTTCTTCGCTGTTCCGCCACGAAGCGACATCTGGTTTTCTCGACTAGCACTAAACGCAGTTTATTCTACGGAGCGTATTAGATTTATGAGACAAAAAGTCCCCTCGCCAAAGCCCATCCTCCGGTTCCATGTACCACTTTATGCGAATGTATCTGTGTGCGGTGTTGTTCGTTTTTAATCCTCTCCCCGGTACACTTCTCCCAGTAAACTTTTGCCCCGAATGGTGTGCGGAGCTGTGTGTGCGTTGTGTAGAGATAATTTCATTCATAAAACGAATCGACGACGAGGGCCCCTTTGAGGCAGACACGGGCCTTGGAGATATTGGAGAACCAGTTCCTAAAGTTTCAGCTTGGGGCGAGATGTGTACCAGCGGACGGAGCCGCGTGTGGAGAGCACGTTAGTCGTCGGATTATGTTGCTGAAGGGGGGACAGTGAGGCTGACGTAGCCGGCACTGGGTGGCGTTTCTCTTATTAATGAACTACAGGTCGCCGGCGACGCGTCGCAACGATCGGCTTGGGGTTGTGTGTGTGTTTTTTCCTTCGCTTACGACCTGCAAGGCGCACGGGTTAAAAAATGAACCCCGAGCCGTTCCATGGGCGTTTCCTTGACGACCTCGGGTACCGCTCGCGGTGAGCTCGATTTACCCTAAATCTTATTGCCTCAGAGCGAAGGCTTGTGTAAACGTCATCGTTGCGATGACGGTGCAACAATGAGGACGAGTTAAGCGCTCTTTGTGGCGTAAAAGTGTGCTGGGTGCTGAACGAACGAACGAACGAACGAACGAGTTTGCGATGGTGCAAACTGTGTGCATGTGTGAATGTGGTGAGCTTTTTGAATAGGTTTTTTTGGTTCGTCCAGCTTGTTTGAATCGTGTTCCGACGTGTCTAGGAAATGGGCTTTATGAATGACATGATTAGAGCTAGAGGTCGTAGACTTCAGACGGGAATAAAGCTAGCTTTTCCTTTTACGAACACACTGCAGTATCCTTAAATGAAATACATTTTAAAGTCTTTGTGATAAACGATGTTTGGAACATCCTTAAACATAGAGGTAGCTTATAAGTATAGTCATTATTTCAACAATATTAGATAGTCTACAATATTAGAAATAAGCTCCAGTATCATCTCCACCGCATCTTGATACAGAAACATGAATGGTTAGTGTGTCTTGTATGGTCTCTAGAATCAAATTTCCGACGACGATCTCTTGGCTGTATTGTACGACATTCGAGTGGCGTCACTTTTTAGCAGATTTCTGGCACTCAACTCACCCACCGAAGCATGTGTTGGTGAGGCAGACACAATATTCAATTAATCATTCCGGTTTGCGTTTGTTGAGCAGCTTCCCGCAACAAAGACAATTATAGGGGCTTGCCTGCAGTGCTCGCTGGTACCTGAAAGCTTTTATATTACCATTTCTTCGCTGTTCCGCCACGAAGCGACATCTGGTTTTCTCGACTAGCACTAAACGCAGTTTATTCTACGGAGCGTATTAGATTTATGTGACAAAAAGTTCCCTCGCCAAAGCCCATCCTCCGGTTCCATGTACCACTTTATGCGAATGTATCTGTGTGCGGTGTTGTTCGTTTTTAATCCTCTCCCCGGTACACTTCTCCCAGTAAACTTTTGCCCCGAATGGTGTGCGGAGCTGTGTGTGCGTTGTGTAGAGATAAGTTCATTCATAAAACGAATCGACGACGAGGGCCCCTTTGAGGCAGACACGGGCCTTGGAGATATTGGAGAACCAGTTCCTAAAGTTTCAGCTTGGGGCGAGATGTGTACCAGCGGACGGAGCCGCGTGTGGAGAGCACGTTAGTCGTCGGATTATGTTGCTGAAGGGGGGACAGTGAGGCTGACGTAGCCGGCACTGGGTGGCGTTTCTCTTATTAATGAACTACAGGTCGCCGGCGACGCGTCGCAACGATCGGCTTGGGGTTGTGTGTGTGTTTTTTCCTTCGCTTACGACCTGCAAGGCGCACGGGTTAAAAAATGAACCCCGAGCCGTTCCATTAGGGGGGACAGTGAGGCTGACGTAGCCGGCACTGGGTGGCGTTTCTCTTATTAATGAACTACAGGTCGCCGGCGACGCGTCGCAACGATCGGCTTGGGGTTGTGTGTGTGTTTTTTCCTTCGCTTACGACCTGCAAGGCGCACGGGTTAAAAAATGAACCCCGAGCCGTTCCATGGGCGTTTCCTTGACGACCTCGGGTACCGCTCGCGGTGAGCTCGATTTACCCTAAATCTTATTGCCTCAGAGCGCGCGCATTCAGCGAGCAGCGAGCGAAGGCTTGTGTAAACGTCATCGTTGCGATGACGGTGCAACAATGAGGACGAGTTAAGCGCTCTTTGTGGCGTAAAAGGCTTAGTGTGCAAGCGAAAATCAACTATTCACAACCGCTATAGCTTAGCCCCATACGTTTGTGAGCTGAAGTGCGTACAACTGGGTCATACTACAACTTAATGCATTGAAATGTATTATATTGGAAATGTATTGGAATTGGTCCTTAAGTTTCATAAACGGTTTAGATAATTTTAAGGAAGAATTAGAAGGACTCCTGGAAAAAAAGCTGGACATGCCCTTCTTATCCCGGAGCCATTCTATTATTTGGGAGATATGAATTGGGACATCTTTTCACACAAGTCTGTTGAAAATTTAATTGTATCTAATTAAGTATCAGACTTTCAAGGGAATGTTGGAAACTTCAACCTAAAGTAATTGTTGTACCAAAGAAGAAGAAAAATATTCGAATGTAAATGTATTGTAGATTTGATATAGACGCTAAATTTGTTTCTTGGGATTCCTAAATAAGTAGGAATCTATCCAAAACTTGTACCTAAGATACGTTTGAAATAAAATGACGTATTAGTGCTCTCCAAACTTATAGGTCATCAAAACTTGGGCTCTCAGATATTTCGCTTGACATGTTTTGAGGATAATGTTGAGACATTCTCGAAAAAAACACCGTTTAAAGTATCCAATAGCGTTTAACGAAACAGGTGTGACAGTTAAATGTGATGCCCATTTTGTATTATGTTAACATTTTCAGCACTTCGTCTCAAAAATGCAAATTTGGCAATGTTTTGGATATTATGGAAAGTATTTTTTTATTTCTGAACAACACACTAACCGCATGTAGTCCGCAACTGGTCAATATGGGCCCGTATGTTGTTTACTTGGCAATGATATGACACAAATATCGGCGGTAAATTTATTGTAGAGATGAATATAGGTGTTTCACGTGCATGTCCGATCATGTTTTACTATCGTCATAAAACTTTAAAATGCTATAAATGCTCCACTTGACCAGACACGCCACGTGACTGGAAGTGGCTCAATTTACTCGTAAACCATTTTACAAACCGTAAAGTACAATTATTTACCACACGCCACACGCACCGAAGTTGAACACGCGTCCTTTGCGAGCATCGGAGCAACCGATGTGGACATCGATATCATGCCAGTACGTAAAGCGAACCCCATCCTGACACTGACCATTTAATGTCGCATATTAAAAGCACTGTCAGCTGCGCCAGTTTGCACGCCACCACGGCGGCCCCAGCGTTGTCTCGGCGGTGACATTTCGGCAGGCGTTGTAAATGTGTTCGGCGCAAAATCGGCACACGGAAAAGAATTTCGAGGACTTCAAGTAAGAAAAAAAAAGCGGTTGAAAAACACTGGACCCAAAACGTGTGGCTTGGGGTTGTGTGTGTGTTTTTTCCTTCGCTTACGACCTGCAAGGCGCACGGGTTAAAAAATGAACCCCGAGCCGTTCCATGGGCGTTTCCTTGACGACCTCGGGTACCGCTCGCGGTGAGCTCGATTTACCCTAAATCTTATTGCCTCAGAGCGAAGGCTTGTGTAAACGTCATCGTTGCGATGACGGTGCAACAATGAGGACGAGTTAAGCGCTCTTTGTGGCGTAAAAGGCTTAGTGTGCAAGCGAAAATCAACTATTCACAACCGCTATAGCTTAGCCCCATACGTTTGTGAGCTGAAGTGCGTACAACTGGGTCATACTACAACTTAATGCATTGAAATGTATTATATTGGAAATGTATTGGAAATGGTCCTTAAGTTTCATAAACGGTTTAGATAATTTTAAGGAAGAATTAGAAGGACTCCTGGAAAAAACCTGGACATCTTCTTATCCCGGGGCCATTCTATTCTTTGGGAGATATGAATTGGGACATCTTTTCACACAAGTCTGTTGAAAATTTAATTGTATCTAATTAAGTATCAGACTTTCAAGGGAATGTTGGAAACTTCAACCTAAAGTAATTGTTGTACCAAAGAAGAAGAAAAATATTCGAATGTAAATGTATTGTAGATTTGATATAGACGCTAAATTTGTTTCTTGGGATTCCTAAATAAGTAGGAATCTATCCAAAACTTGTACCTAAGATACGTTTGAAATAAAATGACGTATTAGTGCTCTCCAAACTTATAGGTCATCAAAACTTGGGCTCTCAGATATTTCGCTTGACATGTTTTGAGGATAATGTTGAGACATTCTCGAAAAAAACACCGTTTAAAGTATCCAATAGCGTTTAACGAAACAGGTGTGACAGTTAAATGTGATGCCCATTTTGTATTATGTTAACATTTTCAGCACTTCGTCTCAAAAATGCAAATTTGGCAATGTTTTGGATATTATGGAAAGTATTTTTTTATTTCTGAACAACACACTAACCGCATGTAGTCCGCAACTGGTCAATATGGGCCCGTATGTTGTTTACTTGGCAATGATATGACACAAATATCGGCGGTAAATTTATTGTAGAGATGAATATAGGTGTTTCACGTGCATGTCCGATCATGTTTTACTATCGTCATAAAACTTTAAAATGCTATAAATGCTCCACTTGACCAGACACGCCACGTGACTGGAAGTGGCTCAATTTACTCGTAAACCATTTTACAAACCGTAAAGTACAATTATTTACCACACGCCACACGCACCGAAGTTGAACACGCGTCCTTTGCGAGCATCGGAGCAACCGATGTGGACATCGATATCATGCCAGTACGTAAAGCGAACCCCATCCTGACACTGACCATTTAATGTCGCATATTAAAAGCACTGTCAGCTGCGCCAGTTTGCACGCCACCACGGCGGCCCCAGCGTTGTCTCGGCGGTGACATTTCGGCAGGCGTTGTAAATGTGTTCGGCGCAAAATCGGCACACGGAAAAGAATTTCGAGGACTTCAAGTAAGAAAAAAAAACGGTTGAAAAACACTGGACCCAGAGCGTGTGCTCGTGGGGAGAGCACGTTTTACGATCCTGTTTAGTCACGATGGCCTTTTTTTGTACGACGGTTACTTCATTGACAACTTTACAATGCGAAAACGCTCCGAAGGGTGTTGGAATGTAAGGTAGAGAGGATGTGTTCGTGTGCCGCGAATTCATTTTTAATGGAAACACACTTTAAGCGGTTGAATTAATTTCGATTCCACCGTTCGCCCACAGCTGGTGTGGTGGGATTTAAATATTTCCCAATATTTTACCTCTGGTGACGCTTTTGAGGCGCAGACTCTCCTGCGCCTCCGTCGTCCTCTAGTTGGGCTGGTCGAAAAAGTAATTCATACCGATGATTTACTGCGCGCTGGGACGGCCCTTCGCAGCCGGCCGCAGACTGCAGTGCAAATTTGCATTCACCGCAAATGGTAATTCTAATATTGCATACGTCAAATGACTTCGACGCCCTCTAGACGATCTCAGCCATGAGTTTGGATTGTTTTCAGGGCATGCTGTGACGCGTGGTGGTGCTAAATAATGGTGTTAGTGGAAAATAGTATGAGAAAATTAATTAAAAGGTGCTTTCATGTGCTACAAATGCAATAAAAATTGCAATTTAATTTGATTTAATTGAAAGTGATACAACTGGAAAATATGAAAACAAAACCAAGCGTTTAGTGGAATGTAACTATCAGTAGGAAATTTAGTGGAGCACATTCTCTGCACTTGGGTGGAGCACATTCTGGCACGCACGCAAGGATTATGCACCAAATTATTGCCTCTCCAATTTATGGCGATCGTTGTCTCCTCGGTTGGGCTTTCGAACGTTACGATATCCTCCTAACTGGCTACATACGCGCCACCCATTCGTACGTGGCGGTTTCGTTAAATCGGTTGGGCTTTCGAACGTTACGATATCCTCCTAACTGGCTACATACGCGCCACCCATTCGTACGTGGCGGTTTCGTTAATTCAATTCAATTTTATGATGGCAATAATATGCGTCGCTGCCAACCCGATGGATTCGCATCCCGGTACATCCACCGCGCTAGGGTTATGGAGTTTTAATTTAAACACATTGTCTCCGGGGCAGCCTGATCGGCCACGATTGTGTCTCCGCTGCTGGATGCTCGCCGGCTGGATGAGATTTCACCGATCGCTCCTTTCTGCCGTTCCATCGTCCCCGTTTCTCCGTTAGATTTTCCCCCGAGGATGTTTTATCGTACGCTTCGGCCACCTCCGGCACCTCCGCGGCTGCCAGACGGCGGAAGACGACTTCGACGATGTACACCGAATCGCACAGCACAGTACTCCCGCCCGCCGGTAATTGGATAATGCTCGCTGGCTCGTTTATTAAACTCGATAATTGTGCTTTTTCATTCCCGGGCGACCCGGGCGCTGTTCGGTTCATCAATTCCGGGAAGGTTGCTCTTTCTCTCACCCGGGTCGGTGACAGATGGAGACAAAGGTGCAAAGGCGCTGTTTGGGGTGGATGTAGGACGGCGGGGGAGGGTTGCGCATCGAATCGGAGAACGCTTACCGGCCACGGAACGGCAGGAGATCGCATCAGAACTTCTCGGCCGTGCACACTATAGCGACCGAGTGGTCATTTTGACGATCCTGCAATGTTTTAGATTACCTTTGGTTTGTTTATTATGTTCGTGTGCCGCGAATTCATTTTTAATGGAAACACACTTTAAGCGGTTGAATTAATTTCGATTCCACCGTTCGCCCACAGCTGGTGTGGTGGGATTTAAATATTTCCCAATATTTTACCTCTGGTGACGCTTTTGAGGCGCAGACTCTCCTGCGCCTCCGTCGTCCTCTAGTTGGGCTGGTCGAAAAAGTAATTCATACCGATGATTTACTGCGCGCTGGGACGGCCCTTCGCAGCCGGCCGCAGACTGCAGTGCAAATTTGCATTCACCGCAAATGGTAATTCTAATATTGCATACGTCAAATGACTTCGACGCCCTCTAGACGATCTCAGCCATCTCGGCCGTGCACACTATAGCGACCGAGTGGTCATTTTGACGATCCTGCAATGTTTTAGATTACCTTTGGTTTGTTTATTACATTGCTTGGGATGATAGGTTAGTATGCGCATTTACCATGGGTTACGACCTCCCAATAGTCCCCCCAATAAAAGATTAAGGATAGTTTCTGTGTATTTGAACCAAATTACACGCAAAATCTGTTTAAAATTGTCGAAAATCGTCTAACTGAGCCCTTATGACTTACTAGAGTTCTCGGAGGAGTACGGAAAATATATAAATATGTGTGTTTTTAACTA
>KZ073176.1:172442-198091 GCA_002091845.1 Anopheles cracens
GGACCACTCAACCTGACGACAGGCTCCGAACTGCACCGTAAGCGTCCGGGGGCGTGTTGCCAGCGTTAGCATCGATACTCTCACGATGCGCCCGAAACGACGCGTATGTGTCATTTCAAAAGTTTCCCATGACGTCCCTCCTGACGAAATGCTTCCACGGGCATGCTTCCGCGGTAAGTGAGTAGCTTCATTTTACACCCAAAATTTGAGCGCAGTGGAGGGCGTATTTTTAATTTTCCCCCCCCCCAAACCGGAAAAGCGTATCCAATGCACTGCCCGGTTAGCTGCTGGTAGCAAAAAAAAAAGCTCTCGCAGCATCCCCAACGCTGATGCACCGGCCGAAACGACCCTGGTGGGGTACCTTGGGCGAAGGAGTGAAGTGGCCAGGAAGTACAATTTCGGCACCGGCCCGGCGCGAAACAAGAACTGAAGGGGAAGATAAACAAAAAGTTAAAAATCTTGTGACCACCGGTTGGCAGAATGACCCACTCGGGAGTGGTTTCTCCACCCAGAAGCTCCGGACGGAGACAACAACGAGGAAGACAACAGCAAAAGAGCCCGGCGTACTTGAATAAATCGAGTTTAGAAAGACCGCCATTCAATCAACTCGAAGTCGTCGTCGAGGGCCAGCCAATGGAGCGGGACAGAAGAGACAAAGCTGGTGGAACAAAAACTCGTAAAAAACTGTTATTGTTGATAATTTCCCAAGCTGTTTACATCGGCGGGGCCGGCTGTTAATAGGTTATTTCCTATTATACGTCCATCGATGGTGCCGTGCCCGCTCAGGGGGTAAGCTTCGTCCGTGGCCGTGAAGTCGATGTCTTGGCTTGTTACGGACACATTCTGGACAACGCCGAATGCAAGAAGCGCACTGTTGACAGTGGAACGCACTCTTCTGGTCATAAGTCGTGTGTATATCTGGCAGAGTTGACTTATAAGTCCAAAAATTCCAGCTATATCTGAGCCTGCAAGTTGTGATATTTTCTGTCCAAATTTTTGGAAACTTAACCTCAAAATTTATACTCTTAAGAGTGGCAATATGAACCTCGAATCGAATCGCACTCAGTGTGCACTCGTTATGCCATCATCCTCCACCTCCCAAACCCAGAAGGACAGGTTAATTTACATTCTCCCGGGTGAACCGTGAGCCACTTTCCTGGAGCACGGGACCTCTGCGGCGGGGTAAGGGCTGTTACGGTGGCGGTGGATGCATCTTGAAGCAACCGTCACCCCTGCCGTCGGCGCACGATCCGGACCCCGGCCTGTTGAAGCGTTTAACTTTAAATTATGCGCACATGAGTAATTTCGAAATTTATTGGTATAATTTAAATTTTCAATTGTTCTATGGATGGCCATTAATCATTGTCAATTGCATCATTAGAGGCTGTCGCCGGACAGGTTTTGACGCCGCTCGGTGCTCGGTGATCTCGGTGCAGTTCGGACGTGGTGCTTCGTGTTCGTTTTCGGTGTCAAGCGCTCCTGACCCCGCGCGGATGAGCCTTTCGGATCACCGGCGACCGGGGCCGGTATCGGACCGTGGAACGGCATCAAGACGCACTGATTTCTGTGTCTTCGGGGGCTTTGTTTTTGACGACCAAAATGGAGCCTCTCGAAGCGAATGCGCTATACTCGGATGCGTGGAGCCAGTCTGCGAGCCAGCCTGAAGTAAGCGTTTCGTCCCGGAGAGGGCGTGTGAACTGTTCGCTGTTCGCCTTTTGTTTCGTTTCGGCGTTCCGTTCCGCGTGGTCGGGCACGTCCGCGCTCATGTGGCGAGTCGCACAAATCACCCGCCGGTGGTAGCGATGGCGATGATTTCCGATGTCAAGTGGAAGCCGTTCCGAAAATTGATTATGGTAATATTATGTGAGAAAACGGTTCGCAACGATGGATGGCCCGATGACACGAAGTGAAGCGTGTCACGCGCGTCCGGCGGCGTACGCATCGTTGCGTCCGCGGAGAACTTGAAACCGATCACCAACGAGGCTGAGACAATGGCACACAGAAGAGGATCTCGGATTCGCCACAGAGCCTTGACACTTGCACGCTGCTTACTTTGTTGTGGTTGCGAATGATCGCCTGCTTGAAGTACACACAAACCTCACCTGTCCGGTGTTAGTGCCAGCCGCACAACGTCCACTGTCACTGGCCGTTCTTTGCGTTCTTTGCACCGCACCTAATGAGGCTCCCTCGCTCCTTCTAGCAAGAACCGTGGCGGATGTCTTCCACCGGCGGCAAATTAAATGTTGTAAAACACGCTTGTCTACAGCACTTAGCCGTGGCGGACCGGAGCGGCGGAATCGGCACGGAGTGCACTTGTTCGTAAGACCCCGTCGCAAGAACACACCCCGTGGAGGTGTGTAGCCACACGATCGATCGTACCTCGTGCCATTGCGAATTAAGTTAAAGGGCAGTTTCGCGTGGAAGGGTATCGATTTTATGCGCGAAATTATGACCCCCCCCCCCCTGTGTTTGCCGCGTCCGCGCCGTTGTTGGTTTTGTCAACCGAATCCACTCCACTCCGGTGTCCTTATAAGGAAGTGATCGAGGGAGGACTCGTGTACCTATCGCTTAGCTATGCGCTCATCAACGATTTTTCTTTGCGCTAGGAGTGGCAGAAGGAGTGGTCTGTTAGGGGCAGGTTTTGCTTGTGTGTGTGTTCGTACGCGGATAATGGTAATGGAGAGGTCTGAGGGCAGGACAGACAAATAAGGACATGGCGTCAGTAAATTGATCGCCACTTAATATCGGCTCGCGCTTGAACATCGCTCGTGCCCGAAGAAAAAGGCAATCGCGGCAAAGGGTCACTTGTTGGGCTACACGGTCGATTCGGGGTTTGTGTTTGCCGATATGGGGTTTTGCATATTTTATTCTGGCACCGGTGCGGCACATTGCGGCAGCGGTTGGAAAGATAAATGGTATGCTAGTTCCGGCGGGCATGCTTTGAAATGATGGAGTCGTACGGGCCGTTGTTTACGAATGTTAACAAATGGCAAAGATCAATCGTGGGTCGCATCTCTCCCGTACTAACGCTTCGTTTTCTAGGTTGTGTAGGTGATTTGGAAATAGGTTTTGAAACGTTAATTGAAACTATAACTGATGAGCTATACCTAAAACGACGTTTAGAATAAGAGCACTGTACATTTTAGATGAGCATTGCACTCACTAGAATATTGTAGACATTAGCTTAACTAACATTAGTAAATCCACTCAAATCAACCACTCAAATCAATCCGATATTTTGAAACATGTCGAAAATTTCAAACGAATCTAATCTAATCTTTATCATCTAAACTGAACTAAATTGTGTAAAATTAATGAGAAAAGGTATTCTACTGAAAGAGATAGAGTAAGAGTACCAGTTGGGGGAAGAATTTGTACAGCGTTCACAAAAACCTAAACTATGATGAAACTACTGAACTAAAATGAAAAAGAGTTTTTCTAACAGATAGGGCATGTTCTTCACATTGCCTTGACATGTTTTGTAACCAATTTTAAATGTCTCTTCGATATGCCAATTTTTGATTTTGTTTACATTACTTTACTTTACATAATATTTTGTATATTACATTAAATTTTTGGTCTTTATGATTAGCTCAAACATGAATTAATCTCTACTCTGAATTTTATGAATTTTGTTGTTTTTTCTCTTGGTTTTCTCTTTTTTCTACGTCAGTTTCCTCCTCAGGAAGTGATTATTTTTTCAAAACTAATTACATCTTTCATGGGCCCTTTTTGCGCTTAAATAGTTTTATTCCGTTTCGCACTACACACACGCTGATTAAATCAATTCACGTCCCATTTATCAAGTTTATAGCTGCCCTGCATCTAACTACCCGGCTCGTTTCGACTTTAAACATCACCGGATCGGACATTCGGACGAAAACAAAAAAACGAGTGCAAACAAATGAAGCTGCTCGTCCGTTGTGGGCCCGTCCGGCCCGTGATTACGATTCCCCTGTCAGGCTCTGGCCCGAAGCCATCCATCGTGAAGGCAATCTGTCAAAACTAAAGAGCAACAGCCCATCCGGCGATCGTGGCACACATACGCACGCCATATCCGCACATACTTACTCCCGCAAGGATTACCCGGCACCCGCAGTTTGGGTGCCCCAACATGCCCCTACCAGGCCAGGTATTGCGGTTGAATTATTTATTTATGCCACTCCTCCCGCGGGATCTCTCCCTTTTTACCCCTTTCGCCGTCCTACTTCGACAATCACTTTATTAGCGTGCACTTTGGCTCCGTCTGGCTTCGTCTGTGTTTTAACCCAAGCGCTGGCGCTCCTTGCCGGTGTATGTGCCAGTGCAACAATGGACGCGGTCAAATGGTCATCATCATCATATGCTCATACCCTCGGCCAGCACCCAGCCAGCGTCCGTCGCTCGCCCCCGACCGTTGACGAAAAATGGCCTCGCCAAAGGACGGCACATACAGCGCGCACGCACACGTTAGGCCCTGTAGATAAGGCCATAATTCACCCAAACACGGCGCACCCCGGTAGACGGCGGCGAGATGGTGCTGGGATCGCGAAACGCAATCGAGGATTGCGAGCGAGCGAGCGTGCGGGCGCGCGCACGCCCGACCATCACATCGATCCACTTTTCGCCCGGAGCCATGAAATCGGAATCGGATATGACATATGACCTTAGCTCGGTTCGCTCGCGCGGGAAGGATTCGCCTGTTCTGTTGCCGTTGCGTCAAGATGCGATGCGCCGGCTCCGGCCTGGGAAACGGGCGGTCGGGCGGTTCTTCGCGTGCAACATATCCATATGCCCCGGTCCGGCCCGGCCCCGTATCCATCCGCAACCGTGGCGGGCACGAGACCGTGAAGTGATTTTTCAATATCACACAGCGCGCTGCTGGGTGGGGTGGGGTGGGAGGCGTGCGAGGTGCGATGCAATTTAACGAAAATGATCCCTGGTGAACGATGGGATTCGCTATCACGGGCAGACGATTGGGGCACTATGGGAGTTAGACGATTTAGTCGTTCATAAGATGGTTGGTTGAAAGTTTGGAAATATTTTTTAGAGTTTAAGATAATATTAAATGTATTTCTTGAGAAAAACAGATTAGAAAAAGCATATTGTAGGATTGTTCTCCTATACAATTTGGCCTATTGGAGTGAACTGATCGCCCACTGTGTGAACTGCATCCAGTGTGGTAAACGTTCCGCGATAGTGTGATCCACCGATTTCCCGGCGACTAATCGAGCCCGCGCGCAAGAGCACATATGTGTAATTATATAACATTTATTTTTCGCGCATTATCCACTTCCATGCCGCACCGTGATGCTCTCGTTCTTTGTTTGCTCATCAATTCATCACAATTGCCCGCAACGAAGGGCGCTTCTTCTAAGAAGCCGGATCATGCATGCGCCTTACAAGAGGCTCCGACTTCACTGCACCGCGAGCAAATTGCCGTTTGATGTGGGGAGAAAAGGATTCATCTGACCCCATTAACCACCAGCCAGACGGAACCGTCGTCATCGGGTCGGGATTATAATTTGCCATCCATTGGCGGCCGGCCTAAACAAACAGCATCGTGTGTTTTTTTTTCTTCTCGGGAACGAGGAAGGAAATTATTTACGCTGCACGCGTTAGACGCACAAGCAATGGTAAGTTTCGGGTGGTAGAGCGAATGCTTAGAAGCGTTACATTTACACACGTTTTGTGGAGCGTGAAGCGTGTGAAAAGGCGTGAAATTAGAGTCAAACCCATCGGTAAGCAAACAAACCATTAGCCACGGGAATGGCCCGAACACCGGTGAGACTTGTCGGTGTGTGTGTGTGCGCGAAAAGTGTGCGAATTAATTCGTGTTTTCGGCAGGATTTATGGGTGGAGGGAGTTTTTGATGCGCGTGTGAAAATGTGCATTTTGAAGTCGTGTTGAAAGGGCAATTTGGGTGTAAAAATTGCCTCAGGATATACTTCTTTTTTTCCTTGATACAATATGCAGATATTTAAAGATTCTCCGGCGATGAGTCAGCTCGCTGTATCTTGATCGATCGTCAGTCGATCACCGGGGCATCACCGGTCCATCTCTGTATCGCACACACACATACACACCAGAGTCCATTACCGCGCTCCACGATCGTTAAGATCTTCAACACCTCGGAGCTGATTGCGAGTGCGATCTTTAAGATCCTGTCGATGGGAGGCTACCAGCGTTTTCGTTTGGAGCTGTGGGGCGTGGTAGCTTATTCTCCCCGTCGACAGTGGCTTCCTGTTTATGCAGGTCGTCTATCGTGGCTGCAGTCGGCAGCGAATGCATGCCGAAAGTGCGAAGTAACGCTGCCAATTAGCGCGCCCCGGAGGTATTATGGGAAATGCGCGATCGGCAACGATCGGGACACAAATTGCGTCTCTACGCAGCATCGCGCGACCATTAAACCGTTTGCACTGTGAGTGAGTTTGCAAGCAATCAAGGCGCCCATGATGGGAGATCTTTATCGCGCTATCACGTGCCCATTGCGTGTCTTGATGGGGAGCTGTTTTTTCTTCTCTCGCCCCGATCGCATCGCAGATCTTGTTCCGAGATCGATTAGTGCACGCAGATGCGTTTCGGGATAAAGATCTTAAAACGCTCATTAGGAAATCAATCAATCAATTATCGCAATTATGATATTTCAACAACGGTTCGGATGAATAATTACCAGTGGGCTCTTCGTCTCTTCGAGAAAAAGAAAACTTCAACCCCATCTTCAGCGTGCGTGAAAAGGGTTCCCGAACTGATGGAGCTCCGTGATGAGCGTGCTCTAATGGACTTGTTTCGAGCGAGCTCGTCAATTCCCACACCCTGTCGGGCGCAAGGCGCGTGTTATGTTTCGTGTTGTGTTGCCTCCCTCCATCTAGGCACGGGAGAAACAGACACATCAATCTAGCCATCGGTGATTTTGTTGAACGGTTCCAGCAAAGCGAGCAAAGGGAGATGGCACTATCCGTTTCGGTTTGAAATGATAACTTAGAAACAAGGCACGCACCACAGCTCGATGGGGTAGAGCTGAAAGCGCGAGCCAGCTAACACTCCTGTCGGGAGGGTTCTAGTCGTAACGAGGAGGACAAACGAGAGCCCAAGTCGCCGGAAGGGGTGCCGGTCGGACACATTACTCCCAGCCACGTACTGAGCCCGCGAACTTCTGAATCGATCACCCTGATACCGGGTTGGGTTAGGATGTTCGGTGTCGGTTTCTACCTCGGAGCCCGGCGCGCGCGCTCCCAAAACCGGGACGCCAATTAGCGTACCGTGGAGGATCGCTTTGAAAGGCATCAATCATCGTTTTTTAGAAGGAGGGTAGCACCTGACCCTGTGGCGATATTTCGGAGCCCCACGCCACCGTCACGTCGACGACAAGGTTGGCCTGCCGGGATTTACCCTCAGCGACCGAAAAGGGGTTGCACGATGAAAAATTTTAATTAATTTCAACCGCACCGGCACGACGTGCGTGCCACGGGGACCTGTCGTTCCCGGCCCGAACCGGATTACATGCTGGACACGGGCATTAGAAAGCTTTATCTGATTTGTGCATAATTTTACCCGGCTCGTGCCCGTCGCCATGGTTGGGATTAGTGGCGGAGTGTGTAACTGACACCTCGATTTAGAGCAAATGAAATCGCCCGGTTCGGGAGCGGTACGGTTTGTGTGCAATTATTGCCAGTGGAGATAGCGCGTCGTTTCGTGCTGTGAGCGGTAGTTTCGATTAGCTCGCTCATCAGCTGCAAGCGAATTTGTTTGATGTCGTCATATAATTGATTTAGAGCCTGATATGTTTCATTTTCAATCATGCTCAGAGATTACTAGGTTAGGATTCGATATTCTTCAATTTCTCAAGCATTTGAAGCGGATCAGATTCAATCCAATCCAAGGCTTTTTGCTAGCTTTTACTCGTTTTTAATTTGGAACCTTAGGTCCTCAGGGAAGTGGATGTTTGGAAGGACTTCTAACGTTTTTCTTCTTGTTGACGTAACCTTTCAGCCTAAACTGATCGGATATGACAGTTCCACATCGTTATTCTGCAATGTGAAAGTAGCGTAAAGGAGGAATGATCAATAGTATGATCATGGATCATCATACGCATGGTTTTAGATTGCAGCTGCTAATACTGATCATTCCGTAGATGATTACGTCTTGATTTTATATTTCCTAGAGGATTGCTCAATAATAAATTTTCTCTTATTCTACGCTTCAAATGAATCTGAAATGAATCTCAAATGATGTGAGTATTTTGTCACTTCGGTAATAAAAGATTTTAAAACACACACTAACGACTGTGCGTAGAATTTGCATGTGTGAATGTATTGAATTGTCAGTTTAATTGCCAGTTTAATTGCCAAATTGTCAGTTTCTTCGAAATCGTGTACTAAAACATAGCAATGACAGACAAAGCTATGCCTGACATTTCTAGTTTTCTTGACTTCAGTATACTGTTATTTGGATAGTCAGCTGTGCTTATTTGAAGTGGGTGTCAGCTGTGTGGTGTCCCAAAGGCAAGCGTAGATCATATGACCTCACCATTGTTTAAGGAAATCCAAACAAATCCAAGGATTCTCATAAACCGTATAAGCACTAGTTCTTTGGACATTGACCAATAGCTTGAAGATGAAGTCAATCATTGTAATGTTTATAATGTGTTATTGTATATGTGCCACATTCCAAAGAATGAAGAGGACAGATAACGATTCCGGTTATTAAAACGTAGATGATTACGTCTTGATTTTATATTTCCTAGAGGATTGCTCAATAATAAATTTTCTCTTATTCTACGCTTCAAATGAATCTGAAATGAATCTCAAATGATGTGAGTATTTTGTCACTTCGGTAATAAAAGATTTTAAAACACACACTAACGACTGTGCGTAGAATTTGCATGTGTGAATGTATTGAATTGTTAGTTTAATTGCCAGTTTAATTGTCGAATTGTCAGTTTCTTCGAAATTATGTACTAAAAAAATAGCAATGACAGTCAAAGCTACGCCTGACATTTCTAGTTTTCTTGACTTCAGGATACTGTTATTTGGATAGTTAGCTGTGCTTATTTGAAGTGGGTGTCAGCTGTGTGGTGTCCCAAAGGCAAGCGTTATCTGGATCATATAACCTCGCCATTGTTTAAGGAAATCCAAACAAATCCAAGAAATCTCATAAACCGTATAAGCACTAGTTCTTTGGACATTGAGCAATAGCTTGAAGATGAAGTCAATCTTTGTAATGTTTATAATGTGTTATTGTATATGTGTCACATTCCAAAGAATGAAGAGGACATATAACGATTCCGGTTATTAAAAGATGCAATGTCTGCATACGTTCAGCGTCAAGTTCATGAAACCAGATGTCAAACAAAGTATTCTAATCTCCTCCCAATCGGTCACGCTAGTCACCAGAGACTTGAAAATCGGCACTATAAATCATCCACCGTTAATATATAATAATAATAAGTGTAAAAATGAGAAAAACGTGCTTTTAGATAAGCACTACTCTTTTTTCATAGCACAACAACTTCAAATAGGTCCAGAACTTACATTTCTGGTTTTCTTTGACTTCGTCTGCGTACGTACAAGTACTAATACACATTCTGAAAATCACGTAGAGCCGTGGCTATATGCAACCACCCCAGTTTACCTTCCGCTGAAATGACGTCAATAAAATGGCCGTCCCGAAATTGGGTGTACACGACATGGAGAAGCATCTAGAATATGCCTGCCCCTGCCGGTCCGGGCACCATTCCAACCTTCTCCGACCGAATCCTCTCCGAACGATACAAGAATGAAATATCGATTTTCATTCGCCCCGCACGGTACGGACTCTCGGACCACGCGCCCTTCAAACCGAGGGTGCTTGCTGCGCTACCCATACAAACGCCGCGTCAAGGTCATTGCTACTTGTTGATATGTACGCCAAGAATGTGTGACATTCATTACACACACGCCGACGAAAACCCGCAGAGCATTCGGGAAGAGATTGCGTAACATGGAAAGCGCGACCGTTCAGGGATTCGGGATCTGGCCGGCCAGCCAGCTAGCTGCCCTGGTACAGGTAATTCGCATGGTGTGAAAAGTATGTCGAAAGCGCCGGGCGGCCCGTGACGTAAGCCGTCCCGGGTTGACCGGTTAAACGCATGCGAATTGCCACCGGTGGTCACCGGCATTGTGACTTTATCGGGGCGCCGCAACGCCGGAAGTACGTCAGATGAGCCACCTGTTCTGGGCGATAAAAATAGTCGATGCAATGGTTGTTTCTCGCAGGGCGGAGCAGAGAGAGCGCGCGAGTGTTTATTCTGGCAGCTGGGATTAGTTATGGTTTTCGGAAATTGTTTTCACGATCTGCAACTAATGTGCTATTATTGTCAGGCTATTTATGTACCTTTAATCGATTATGGAATGGCAAAGTAATAGGAATGCGTAGGTACTGATGTGATGCGACTTAAAACTGGTAACAGGAAGCAAATAATTGTTTCACGTCACGCGATTCGTTTATCTCAAATAGGCTTTTTCTCAATGCCTTAGTTAGTGAAGAATAATTATTTTTTTCTAATATTGCTCAGTATCATTTGAAAATTTTCGGAACCAACGTTGCAAGGTCCAAACGGATCTTTCTTACACCCTATTTCAACACTTTAATCGATTAGCCAGCTAGCTATCGATTTCATGGATAGCAATCTGTCCAATTTCGCCTCAATACTATCTAGAATTCTGCTGTAATTATATTATGCATTTGAAGTTATCCCTGTAGAGTTATGGTCAAATACATACAAAACCTTGTATATTGTAAGTCGAAAGCTTCGAATTGGAAATTTGGAAAATGCTTTTGACACTTCTGACATCGTTCGAGCCTCTTGTTTTGTCCTTGGACAAACTTTGTAAAAGGACAAAATAAGAAGCTAAGGAGTGCAAGAGTCCACCTCTCATACAGCCTGGGTGTTTATTATACCTGCTTATCTTTCTGCATCTGAGACAGATTTATGGTGGTTTTTGAACACCTTATCCACAACTTTATCGAACTTCCTACTTTGTGTGAAGTAAAAAAAAAGTATAGTAGTTCGCAAACGAGATGCTTCCTGTCGCTCGTCGAAGGCGACTTTCGTCATCAACCACCGCTTATCGATTTCCCGTGGTGCAGCTAACAAGCGATCAAATGTGCCTTCCGACAGTTTCTTTATAGCACTGGCAGCTGAAATGCATTTCTACAATAAACCGTAACCTCGGCGTTCCAGCGTCGAAATAAAATCACAACAAAAAAGAAACCAACCACAAAAGCATATTTGCCGCCCCGTACGGAAAGATGGGTTCGAAGAGAAGAACAAACAAAAAGAAAACGCGAAACGTTTGCTCCGAGCCCGGTATATCGTGTCGTAAAATAGACGGCTTTTGATTGGCAGCGGGCAGCAGAGCAGCGAAAAACAAAGGTTAGACAAATTAATGCACGTTCAGCGCACAAATACATCCTACTGGGACGCCCGTCCTCGTGCTCCGCCGGGTGTCGCAGGTTGCCAGGCAGGTTGAAAGTATGCTTATTAAAAATCATTTTACACCCATTGACCGTCCGCGCCGCGTCGAACGATGATGATTGTCAACGTTTTATGGTACGGCCGATTATCCCGCTGGTTTTTCGGCGCTCGGATTATGACCGTGTGTAGCCTGTTGTGTGTGTGTGCAGGAATGAAATTGCCCGCATAAATATGCCCCTGATGGGTGTATAACAATGGTGGAGCACGAGCCAATATTCTTCTTGATCGCTATATGCATAGGAATGGAGAACCTTTTGAAAAATCTTGCTTAAAAAAACGATTGAATTGATTTGAACCATTATTTCAACACTGCGTTCAGCTTGGAATAAAAAAAATAAGGAAAAATCTTCTCCGTATTATGACAAGTTAAAATAATTTTCATTTCGTTACCCAGCAATAGATGGCGCCACTCAATCGAGCGATGTGTAGCTTGGTTACTATGTTTGTGATAATCTTTTCTTCATTTTCTGATTTTTAGATGTTTTATCGTTAAAAAACTTGATTAAATGATTAAAATTGATTTTCACTTTCTGGTATTTGATTACTTTATCGTTATAAAAAACTTTAAAAAGATTTAATGTTTATTTTTATTTCAAATTATGCCTAAATTGCAGACACTTAAGTGCATTTTATAGACTTTTTTATCATAGATAGGTTTGAATACTGATTTGTCCTTTAGCTCCACTCATCTTTCCCCCATCTTATGCCGCTCCACAGCACACTAAACAAACAAGAGATCACAAACGAACCGGGCTGAAGCGGAGCGACATCCTTCGCGGGCCGAAGCAATAAACAGCTAGACGCCTCGGAACAATTCGTTAGCACCGCAGGTAGCCCAATATGGCAATAAAACAAAAAACAAATGTTGCGACATAAAACCAATAGCGACATTCGGGTTTCGGGCCGCGGCGATTGGGACCGATCGGCACTGGCACCCCCTGCTGCGTCCAACGACCCGGGGACCCGGCGGCTTATCAGCGGGTCTGCGCTGATCTTGACCAAACTCAAACTCGCGCGACCGTCGTGCGCGCGATTACGTGCGCCGAGTGTGCCAGAATCAGCAGTTTTATGAAAAATTTCCGCTCATTTAAAGCCAATTAAAAACAGTCAAATTGTGTTATTAGTTCGGTTTATTCACGTTCGACCTGTGCCGGGAAGAAGGAAAGGCCACGGTCGAGATAGAGATCGCGTGACGGAGCATGCGGTGCTAAAAGGGGTGTTTTTTTTCGTTATCGTACGCAAGCGATCGGGGACCGTTTTGAACAGGGTCGGCACAGATTTATCTGTCCGATGTACCTGAGATGGTGGCGTGATGAAGATGGAAGCGTTTAAGATCCGGATCTATCCGGAAAGATCAATAGTAGATCAATAGCCCGGGCCGCTCCAGTTGTAACGTCCCGCCGACACGGTTAAGTTCGGTGATCGGGCGTGTTACAAGATAACCTCCGATGACGGCTCGAGTCGCAGCGCTGCCGGACGCCGTCCAACTGCAACTGCAACGCGGCACGACCAGGATCCGGCAAGGTGCGAGCGGGCTTTAATGCGACCGTAACAAGCCCGGTTGGTGAGGCGGGACGATTCCGGGCGTGCTGTAGCGCGTTATGCACGTCCCGGGCTAATTATGACATAATTTACGGCTTGTTGCGCTTTTGCGGCTAACGATCGGGATGCTGGAGTGTTGACGTCTCGCTCACGTCTCGCTCCTTCCTTCGGCCGTTCGGCCCCGAAAGACAATCGATGTTTTCGAATAATCAACACACCTGCCGCTGTCGGACGCGGCCCGGGTAGGTGGCTCCGACATGGCAGCAGCCCGCTGCCAAATAGCTGTCGACCGAAACCGTCAAACGATTGCCGCGTGCGGGCTCGTTCGCTCGCCACCGGCTGACAGGCGCGCCCCGGTTGGTTTACGGGTTCTGGAGCCGGTCTGAACGGGGCCCAGAAAAATGCACCGATCGTGCACGGCGTGCACACACGGATTAACGCGGCACGATGCGACGCGCTGGAATGTCGGGTAAAACATCACCCAAATTTGCATACTAATCGCCGGCGTAATTAGATGACGAAATGTTAATGAACCCCGCGGGATTCTGCGCCTCCCTCACGAGCACACCCCACAGCGCCGGACCCAGGCCCAGTTCGCCCGTTTATCGGTTGTTACAACCGGCGATAACTGCCGTTGTTGTCCGTTGTTTTATTGGGAGTTCGGTGATCATCGAAAATATTTCGATCGATTCCGGTTTGCCCGGCACGCCGCATGGCTGTTGGCTGTATTTTATTTCGATATAATTACGCAAAATCGACCAGAAATGCATGTTTTCGGACCGATCTTGACCCGCGGCTGGGAAGTTATCGTTATCGTTTGTTCCCGACGGAAGGTGCCCGTAGTTTGGAGGGGGCATGTTTTTTTTCTTCCCTCTTCTGGGCAGATAATTTACCCTCCGTTCGCGGTGCGTCTCCAGCGCGAGTCGTTAGATTCGTTAGTTTAGGACAGCCAGCGGGACCTATGGGGGCTCGGATGGACAGGGCCGCATCGGGGCTGATTAAATTTACGATGCACTTTGTTTGTTTTAGTGGCGGAAAATGACGGCACCGAACTTTATGCGACATTGAGACCGTGTCCTGTGCGCGGGAGTGCGTGTCGTTACAGGAAGCTTTCCGGGCTCGGACGGGTTCGATGCCGATATACATACGCGTTGTTAGCATTTTTCAAGTTGTTATGCCTCATTTAATGATTGTTTATTTCGAAAAAAATGACGGTGTTTGTTTTTGTTTTTGAATTTTTAAACTGACGCCTGTCATTCGCCAAGCACGTGGAGTGAAAGTATCAATTTGCAATCGTTTGCATACGATGGCTAGCAATTTGTTTGTGAGACGTCGCGATGTTTGCACAGTTGGTACTAGAGCAGATGGCACTCAAAAGGGGCGTAAAGGTATAAATTGTGTTTCTGTCTGTTCGGGAGCAATCAGTATTATTTCACCAGCAAGCATTCGACGCATTGACAGCAATGTTCCGGTTCAAAATAGCACTAACAGTGGCTGTCGTTGGGATACTGTCCATGGTGAGTTGCAGCAGATACAGATGTATTGCTTAAAGAAAGAGTTGAACTCTAGGGAAATATTTCGCCAGCTTTTTGTTGCAGATACACTGACAATTCAGGAGCTGCGTCTTCAAATAGCACAGCAGCGAATTCAGCAACGATACGGAAATGCGACCGCTTCAAACAGTACGGCCGCGTCGAACAGTACGGCCGCGTCGAACAGTACGACCGCGTCGAACAGCACTTCGGCCGCGTCGAACAGTACTTCATCGTCATCTTCAGATTCTTCCTCGAACAGTACCGCCTCCGCTGCGAACTCCACATCAGCCAGCAATGGAACGGAGAGTGTCGAAGCCACCCTGATAGCTCAATATCGCAATCAAATCCAGCAGCAAGCAATCGCACGAGCGCTGGCCGCATTAGGTTAAGCCTTCGAGTGGTATGCAGCAACACATCCGGACACTATCGTTTCCAACACTTTCTGAAATTGATTTCCTTATGAGTCGAACCGCTTGAGACAGAGATTATTGAGTTCAACTTCAACCTATCGAAACGGAAGCACACCCGGCAGAGAACGCACGTAATCAAATCTAAATAAATCGCAGCATGACCACAGCATGGACGCATTCTTGCTCAACTCCCGGAATTAATCGAACGCCACCATCATCATCATCGCCATCCGAAACCAGCAGTGAATCGCTTTCGCCGTCTCAAAAGGGAGCCTTTATTGCCTCCGAAACGAAATCGAAATGCTGCCTGCCTGCCTGGTAGAAGGACAATTGCCACGAACGATGGGGTCGGATGATTGGTTTTGCTGGACTTTGCCGCGCTCTTGGGAGCGTCCCAAAAGATACGGATTCCTTCCACACGGCCTCAGCATCCGGCCCATCCCTCAGGAGGGGGCGACGCATCCAACCAACGGCCGATACAGCCGACCGGTTCGCAATAAAACACGGTGAAGTGAATTTTAATGAATATTATTTATGTACGCTGTTTTTATTTATACACATTTTAAACACGGAAATCAACATCGTATATGCAAATAATAAATAATCATAAAAGTGGGTAACGAAAATTGTTCTCGTTTCAGCGCGCTTGTCGCGCGCTGCGTTCTTGCCGGTTATGCGCTCTCTGCTTCGCGGCGTTCTTTCGCGCTTTCTCTTGCTCTTCCGTTGAAAGCTCATTCTCCGATTTCGTTTCGTTCGAGCGATTCGATTTTTTCGCGGTGTTCGATCGTGGATCGCGCTGTCGTTTACGTTGCCCGAACGCCCGATTGCCAGCTTTTTGTTGCAGATACACTGACAATTCAGGAGCTGCGTCTTCAAATAGCACAGCAGCGAATTCAGCAACGATACGGAAATGCGACCGCTTCAAACAGTACGGCCGCGTCGAACAGTACGGCCGCGTCGGACAGTACTTCTTCCGCGTCGAACAGTACTTCATCGTCATCTTCAGATTCTTCCTCGAACAGTACCGCCTCCGCTGCGAACTCCACATCAGCCAGCAATGGAACGGAGAGTGTCGAAGCCACCCTGATAGCTCAATATCGCAATCAAATCCAGCAGCAAGCAATCGCACGAGCGCTGGCCGCATTAGGTTAAGCCTTCGAGTGGTATACAGCAACACATCCGGACACTATCGTTTCCAACACTTTCTGAAATTGATTTCCTTATGAGTCGAACCGCTTGAGACAGAGATTATTGAGTTCAACTTCAACCTATCGAAACGGAAGCACACCCGGCAGAGAACGCACGTAATCAAATCTAAATAAATCGCAGCATGACCACAGCATGGACGCATTCTTGCTCAACTCCCGGAATTAATCGAACGCCACCATCATCATCATCGCCATCCGAAACCAGCAGTGAATCGCTTTCGCCGTCTCAAAAGGGAGCCTTTATTGCCTCCGAAACGAAATCGAAATGCTGCCTGCCTGCCTGGTAGAAGGACAATTGCCACGAACGATGGGGTCGGATGATTGGTTTTGCTGGACTTTGCCGCGCTCTTGGGAGCGTCCCAAAAGATACGGATTCCTTCCACACGGCCTCAGCATCCGGCCCATCCCTCAGGGGGGGCGACGCATCCAACCAACGGCCGATACAGCCGACCGGTTCGCAATAAAACACGGTGAAGTGAATTTTAATGAATATTATTTATGTACGCTGTTTTTATTTATACACATTTTAAACACGGAAATCAACATCGTATATGCAAATAATAAATAATCATAAAAGTGGGTAACGAAAATTGTTCTCGTTTCAGCGCGCTTGTCGCGCGCTGCGTTCTTGCCGGTTATGCGCTCTCTGCTTCGCGGCGTTCTTTCGCGCTTTCTCTTGCTCTTCCGTTGAAAGCTCATTCTCCGATTTCGTTTCGTTCGAGCGATTCGATTTTTTCGCGGTGTTCGATCGTGGATCGCGCTGTCGTTTACGTTGCCCGAACGCCCGATTGTCCGATGCCGGGCGTTCTGACATGCCCCGGAGGACGGCGCGGACATGCGCTGCGCTGATGTCTTTCGTATTATCGCTGGGGTCTTTGGAATCGCCCGTCGTAGGAAGCAAGCGTTGCCGTTCGATGCATGAAACGATACAAATAATAGTACAAATAACGTGACAGGCGTGCGCCGAAAATGAAATAAATCAATTTTGCCTGGGAAGACTCGCCGAGTTATTATGGCGGATTTAGCAAGCTTAGTCGACAGCGAAAGCGATTGGAAACGAGCACGCTGCATCGTGCAACACGTTCCGTACGTGCCGTGGTGTGCGATCGGTTTTGCGGTGAGCACCTTGAGCAATTGTATCCTTTCCGGTGCGGTCGTCACGGTCAGGGTTTCGGGCATGTCAAGTGCAAATGTGTGCTACACCTGTGTGCGGGGTGGCGAATGGGTTGCCGGTACGGAAGGATACGGGCCGGGGTACGTTTGCTCGGCTCGGTTGTCGTAGTGTGTGGGTTCATTCATAAACTTCACGCTCGCACAAGGCACCCGAGAGGCGTTTGCACGTTCGTGGTCTACGTGAGTTCTGCTTCCATTGTATGCGTATCGTTCTGCGGCTGTCGAATTTACCCCTCCGAGAAGTACGCACACGCAGAGCCGTGGCTATATGCAACCACCCCAGTTTACCTTCCGCTGAAATGACGTCAATAAAATGGCCGTCCCGAAATTGGGTGTACACGACATGGAGAAACGTCTAGAATATGCCTGCCCCTGCCGGTCCGGGCACCATTCCAATCATTTCCGCTCGAAGCCTCTCCGAACGTTACAAGAATGAAATATCGATTTTCATTCGCCCCGCACGGTACGGACTCTCG
Source organism: Anopheles cracens (assembly GCA_002091845.1). NCBI lineage: Eukaryota > Metazoa > Arthropoda > Insecta > Diptera > Culicidae > Anopheles > Anopheles cracens. Next base: position 190,284 of record KZ073176.1, read on the forward strand.
GACCACGCGCCCTTCAAACCGAGGGTGCTTGCTGCGCTACCCATACAAACGCCGCGTCAAGGTCATTGCTACTTGTTGATATGTACGCCAAGAATGTGTGACATTCATTACACACACGCCGACGAAAACCCGCAGAGCATTCGGGAAGAGATTGCGTAACATGGAAAGCGCGACCGTTCAGGGATTCGGGATCTGGCCGGCCAGCCAGCTAGCTGCCCTGGTACAGGTAATTCGCATGGTGTGAAAAGTATGTCGAAAGCGCCGGGCGGCCCGTGACGTAAGCCGTCCCGGGTTGACCGGTTAAACGCATGCGAATTGCCACCGGTGGTCACCGGCATTGTGACTTTATCGGGGCGCCGCAACGCCGGAAGTACGTCAGATGAGCCACCTGTTCTGGGCGATAAAAATAGTCGATGCAATGGTTGTTTCTCGCAGGGCGGAGCAGAGAGAGCGCGCGAGTGTTTATTCTGGCAGCTGGGATTAGTTATGGTTTTCGGAAATTGTTTTCACGATCTGCAACTAATGTGCTATTATTGTCAGGCTATTTATGTACAATTAATCGATTTTGGAATGGCAAAGTAATAGGAATGCGTAGGTACTGATGTGATGCGACTTAAAACTGGTAACAGGAAGCAAATAATTGTTTCACGTCACGCGATTCGTTTATCTCAAATAGTCTTTTTCTCAATGCCTTAGTTATTGAAGAATAATTTTTTTTTCTAATATTGCTCAGTATCATTTGAAAATTTTCGGAACCAACGTTGCAAGGTCCAAACGGATCTTTCTTACACCCTATTTCAACACTTTAATCGATTAGCCAGCTAGCTATCGATTTCATGGATAGCAATCTGTCCAATTTCGCCTCAATACTATCTAGAATTCTGCTGTAATTATATTATGCATTTGAAGTTATCCCTGTAGAGTTATGGTCAAATACATACAAAACCTTGTATATTGTAAGTCGAAAGCTTCGAATTGGAAATTTGGAAAATGCTTTTGACACTTCTGACATCGTTCGAGCCTCTTGTTTTGTCCTTGGACAAACTTTGTAAAAGGACAAAATAAGAAGCTAAGGAGTGCAAGAGTCCACCTCTCATACAGCCTGGGTGTTTATTATACCTGCTTATCTTTCTGCATCTGAGACAGATTTATGGTGGTTTTTGAACACCTTATCCACAACTTTATCGAACTTCCTACTTTGTGTGAAGTAAAAAAAAAGTATAGTAGTTCGCAAACGAGATGCTTCCTGTCGCTCGTCGAAGGCGACTTTCGTCATCAACCACCGCTTATCGATTTCCCGTGGTGCAGCTAACAAGCGATCAAATGTGCCTTCCGACAGTTTCTTTATAGCACTGGCAGCTGAAATGCATTTCTACAATAAACCGTAACCTCGGCGTTCCAGCGTCGAAATAAAATCACAACAAAAAAGAAACCAACCACAAAAGCATATTTGCCGCCCCGTACGGAAAGATGGGTTCGAAGAGAAGAACAAACAAAAAGAAAACGCGAAACGTTTGCTCCGAGCCCGGTATATCGTGTCGTAAAATAGACGGCTTTTGATTGGCAGCGGGCAGCAGAGCAGCGAAAAACAAAGGTTAGACAAATTAATGCACGTTCAGCGCACAAATACATCCTACTGGGACGCCCGTCCTCGTGCTCCGCCGGGTGTCGCAGGTTGCCAGGCAGGTTGAAAGTATGCTTATTAAAAATCATTTTACACCCATTGACCGTCCGCGCCGCGTCGAACGATGATGATTGTCAACGTTTTATGGTACGGCCGATTATCCCGCTGGTTTTTCGGCGCTCGGATTATGACCGTGTGTAGCCTGTTGTGTGTGTGTGCAGGAATGAAATTGCCCGCATAAATATGCCCCTGATGGGTGTATAACAATGGTGGAGCACGAGCCAATATTCTTCTTGATCGCTATATGCATAGGAATGGAGAACCTTTTGAAAAATCTTGCTTAAAAAAACGATTGAATTGATTTGAACCATTATTTCAACACTGCGTTCAGCTTGGAATAAAAAAAATAAGGAAAAATCTTCTCCGTATTATGACAAGTTAAAATAATTTTCATTTCGTTACCCAGCAATAGATGGCGCCACTCAATCGAGCGATGTGTAGCTTGGTTACTATGTTTGTGATAATTTTTTTTCATTTTCTGATTGTTAGATGTTTTATCGTTAAAAAACTTGATTAAATGATTAAAATTGATTTTCACTTTCTGGTATTTGATTACTTTATCGTTATAAAAAACTTTAAAAAGATTTAATGTTTATTTTTATTTCAAATTATGCCTAAATTGCAGACACTTAAGTGCATTTTATAGACTTTTTTATCATAGATAGGTTTGAATACTGATCTGTCCTTTAGCTCATCTTTCCCCCATCTTATGCCGCTCCACAGCACACTAAACAAACAAGAGATCACAAACGAACCGGGCTGAAGCGGAGCGACATCCTTCGCGGGCCGAAGCAATAAACAGCTAGACGCCTCGGAACAATTCGTTAGCACCGCAGGTAGCCCAATATGGCAATAAAACAAAAAACAAATGTTGCGACATAAAACCAATAGCGACATTCGGGTTTCGGGCCGCGGCGATTGGGACCGATCGGCACTGGCACCCCCTGCTGCGTCCAACGACCCGGGGACCCGGCGGCTTATCAGCGGGTCTGCGCTGATCTTGACCAAACTCAAACTCGCGCGACCGTCGTGCGCGCGATTACGTGCGCCGAGTGTGCCAGAATCAGCAGTTTTATGAAAAATTTCCGCTCATTTAAAGCCAATTAAAAACAGTCAAATTGTGTTATTAGTTCGGTTTATTCACGTTCGACCTGTGCCGGGAAGAAGGAAAGGCCACGGTCGAGATAGAGATCGCGTGACGGAGCATGCGGTGCTAAAAGGGGTGTTTTTTTTCGTTATCGTACGCAAGCGATCGGGGACCGTTTTGAACAGGGTCGGCACGGATTTATCTGTCCGATGTACCTGAGATGGTGGAGTGATGAAGATGGAAGCGTTTAAGATCCGGATCTATCCGGAGAGATCAATAGTAGAACAATAGCCCGGGCCGCTCCAGTTGTAACGTCCCGCCGACACGGTTAAGTTCGGTGATCGGGCGTGTTACAAGATAACCTCCGATGACGGCTCGAGTCGCAGCGCTGCCGGACGCCGTCCAACTGCAACTGCAACGCGGCACGACCAGGATCCGGCAAGGTGCGAGCGGGCTTTAATGCGACCGTAACAAGCCCGGTTGGTGAGGCGGGACGATTCCGGGCGTGCTGTAGCGCGTTATGCACGTCCCGGGCTAATTATGACATAATTTACGGCTTGTTGCGCTTTTGCGGCTAACGATCGGGATGCTGGAGTGTTGACGTCTCGCTCACGTCTCGCTCCTTCCTTCGGCCGTTCGGCCCCGAAAGACAATCGATGTTTTCGAATAATCAACACACCTGCCGCTGTCGGACGCGGCCCGGGTAGGTGGCTCCGACATGGCAGCAGCCCGCTGCCAAATAGCTGTCGACCGAAACCGTCAAACGATTGCCGCGTGCGGGCTCGTTCGCTCGCCACCGGCTGACAGGCGCGCCCCGGTTGGTTTACGGGTTCTGGAGCCGGTCTGAACGGGGCCCAGAAAAATGCACCGATCGTGCACGGCGTGCACACACGGATTAACGCGGCACGATGCGACGCGCTGGAATGTCGGGTAAAACATCACCCAAATTTGCATACTAATCGCCGGCGTAATTAGATGACGAAATGTTAATGAACCCCGCGGGATTCTGCGCCTCCCTCACGAGCACACCCCACAGCGCCGGACCCAGGCCCAGTTCGCCCGTTTATCGGTTGTTACAACCGGCGATAACTGCCGTTGTTGTCCGTTGTTTTATTGGGAGTTCGGTGATCATCGAAAATATTTCGATCGATTCCGGTTTGCCCGGCACGCCGCATGGCTGTTGGCTGTATTTTATTTCGATATAATTACGCAAAATCGACCAGAAATGCATGTTTTCGGACCGATCTTGACCCGCGGCTGGGAAGTTATCGTTATCGTTTGTTCCCGACGGAAGGTGCCCGTAGTTTGGAGGGGGCATGTTTTTTTTCTTCCCTCTTCTGGGCAGATAATTTACCCTCCGTTCGCGGTGCGTCTCCAGCGCGAGTCGTTAGATTCGTTAGTTTAGGACAGCCAGCGGGACCTATGGGGGCTCGGATGGACAGGGCCGCATCGGGGCTGATTAAATTTACGATGCACTTTGTTTGTTTTAGTGGCGGAAAATGACGGCACCGAACTTTATGCGACATTGAGACCGTGTCCTGTGCGCGGGAGTGCGTGTCGTTACAGGAAGCTTTCCGGGCTCGGACGGGTTCGATGCCGATATACATACGCGTTGTTAACATTTTTCAAGTTGTTATGCCTCATTTAATGATTGTTTAAATCGAAAAAAATGACGGTGTTTGTTTTTGTTTTTGAATTTTTAAACTGACGCCTGTCATTCGCCAAGCACGTGGAGTGAAAGTATCAATTTGCAATCGTTTGCATACGATGGCTAGCAATTTGTTTGTGAGACGTCGCGATGTTTGCGCAGTTGTTACTAGAGCAGACGGCACTCAAAAGGGGCATGAAGGTATAAATTGTGTTTCTGCCTGTTCGGGAGCAATTAGTATTATTTCACCAGCAACCATTCGACGCATTGACAGCAATGTTCCGGTTCAAAATAGCACTAACAGTGGCTGTCGTTGGGATACTGTCCATGGTGAGTTGCAGCAGATGTATTGGAATAGCCCAAAGAAAGAGTTGAGCTCTAGGGAAATATTTCGCCAGCTTTTTGTTGCAGATACACTGACAATTCAGGAGCTGCGTCTTCAAATAGCACAGCAGCGAATTCAGCAACGATACGGAAATGCGACCGCTTCAAACAGTACGGCCGCGTCGAACAGTACGGCCGCGTCGGACAGTACTTCTTCCGCGTCGAACAGTACTTCATCGTCATCTTCAGATTCTTCCTCGAACAGTACCGCCTCCGCTGCGAACTCCACATCAGCCAGCAATGGAACGGAGAGTGTCGAAGCCACCCTGATAGCTCAATATCGCAATCAAATTCAGCAGCAAGCAATCGCACGAGCGCTGGCCGCATTAGGTTAAGCCTTCGAGTGGTATGCAGCAACACATCCGGACACTATCGTTTCCAACACTTTCTGAAATTGATTTCCTTATGAGTCGAACCGCTTGAGACAGAGATTATTGAGTTCAACTTCAACCTATCGAAACGGAAGCACACCCGGCAGAGAACGCACGTAATCAAATCTAAATAAATCGCAGCATGACCACAGCATGGACGCATTCTTGCTCAACTCCCGGAATTAATCGAACGCCACCATCATCATCATCGCCATCCGAAACCAGCAGTGAATCGCTTTCGCCGTCTCAAAAGGGAGCCTTTATTGCCTCCGAAACGAAATCGAAATGCTGCCTGCCTGCCTGGTAGAAGGACAATTGCCACGAACGATGGGGTCGGATGATTGGTTTTGCTGGACTTTGCCGCGCTCTTGGGAGCGTCCCAAAAGATACGGATTCCTTCCACACGGCCTCAGCATCCGGCCCATCCCTCAGGAGGGGGCGACGCATCCAACCAACGGCCGATACAGCCGACCGGTTCGCAATAAAACACGGTGAAGTGAATTTTAATGAATATTATTTATGTACGCTGTTTTTATTTATACACATTTTAAACACGGAAATCAACATCGTATATGCAAATAATAAATAATCATAAAAGTGGGTAACGAAAATTGTTCTCGTTTCAGCGCGCTTGTCGCGCGCTGCGTTCTTGCCGGTTATGCGCTCTCTGCTTCGCGGCGTTCTTTCGCGCTTTCTCTTGCTCTTCCGTTGAAAGCTCATTCTCCGATTTCGTTTCGTTCGAGCGATTCGATTTTTTCGCGGTGTTCGATCGTGGATCGCGCTGTCGTTTACGTTGCCCGAACGCCCGATTGTCCGATGCCGGGCGTTCTGACATGCCCCGGAGGACGGCGCGGACATGCGCTGCGCTGATGTCTTTCGTATTATCGCTGGGGTCTTTGGAATCGCCCGTCGTAGGAAGCAAGCGTTGCCGTTCGATGCATGAAACGATACAAATAATAGTACAAATAACGTGACAGGCGTGCGCCGAAAATGAAATAAATCAATTTTGCCTGGGAAGACTCGCCGAGTTATTAAGGCGGATTTAGCAAGCTTAGTCGACAGCGAAAGCGATTGGAAACGAGGATGGAATCTTCTCTAGTAGACGAGTTGTAAAACTGCTACACCCGGCTGCGTTACATAGCGTTACAGGTTCACAACAAAACGACGCCTGCTTCGATTACCCACCAACAGAACGCGCATCGAATTGCGAATTGAATTAAGCATTCGAAAACAATTGTATGCAAATTAATTAGCGTCGCTTCACTTTCCCTCTCTGCATCTTTCGCTTGCGAATGCAACACCACACGGTTCCGTCCGCTCTGGATGCAGCTGTGTGTCGGGAGTTGAATTGTCGTTACTTTGCCGATCGTACGCAGTTCCACCGTACGTCGTCGTCGTTCGATCAGTTTCACTCAACCGTGGGGAGGCATTTATGTCGTAAGAACAATTTATGACATCACGTTAAAAGGATCAACGGGAACACGTAGCCGAGTGTTATATATGCAGGCGCGTTAAACGAAATCCTCACCCCCGGGACCATGTTTGCTGCGCTCTTGATGACCGTGATTGAGATGTTGAACGTTGTCCGCGTTGTGGATGCACCACTTACCTTTGTGTTGCAGGAGGAAGCGTGGAAAAGGCGATACAAATCAATCTCTGCAGCACAGGTTTGATAAATCATTGTAGGAAACGTAGTGTTGTAAGTTCTTGTTCAGTTTAATTTATTCTTGAACTATTCTCTTAGTTTGGACATTGTCCTCCATGTTTGAAAGGTATATTTGAGTTGAAATCGACATCGAAGTTACGGAAGAAAGCCTTTCCACACGCTGCTAGGGGTGTTCAATGATGAGCTGACGTTGGTTCATTCATGTTGGATACATTTAAAAAAACTTACCCCAACTCAATGTTGGATATTCGATCAGCTTTTCGACCTCTCCCAAGCCTAACCTGTCTTCCTTTCCTAAGCTGCTCAATCTGGATCGAGAACCGTACGGCAGGCAAACGAAATGACAAACGAACGCATCGAAATTGAATCGAGACAGAAGAACGGGCCGAAACAAGAACATATCTGGAAAGCCCGTTAGTGCAGGCCTCGAAGTGGCCCCGAAAGATTGGCCAATAAAATGATTACCTTAAGACAGGGATTAGTGACGGATGTCACTCAGGCCGGGTCCGGTTGAGACGGATCACGGTCACCGGCTCGCAGCCCGCGCAGGGGGAGTTAAAACTGCAGCGCTTAACATCGGGAGGCTTAGCGCTAATACAGATATCAAATTCCCGAGCCGAAAATGAACATTTCATGCTTCGGTACGTTTGGAGTTTTCGAGGCGGAGAACGCATCTCTCCAGTGAAGGTAGGATTCTACCACAGTGCTAACGCTCTGACAGAAAGCTGCAGTCATTTCAACAATATTTTTGGAGCGGTGTTTTTTTTCTTGAAGTACCGATACCACAATAAGACCCACTCAAATTTTGATGTAAACAAGATAAAGAAAAAAACCTTGATGAGACTAAATGAGTTTGAGACACGTGCGCGCAATTACAGGTTTTATCAAATGAAGTGAGGGAAAAGAACATTCATCGGCATTGATGGTGGGTACATGGTCATTGACAGCGAAGAAGCTTAAACATCAAT
>KZ073176.1:198101-214580 GCA_002091845.1 Anopheles cracens
GTATCTCCGAATTTGTGCTGTAAGATAGTAGACAATAGGTATATACAGCTTACTTTTCAACAAAGGATGCTGATTCAGAGAAACTAGGTATCCCTACGATGTGTTTCAGTATTCTGGCTGACACAGTAGGTGTTAAACGCTCTTCTCGTCATGTTCTACATGTATATATACATATATCTCTCTCTATATGTCTCTCAAAACGGTGATCAAAAGTTTAAAGTTTGATAGCGATTTTTTCAACTTTTTTAAAAATGAAACTCAAGCTGATTAAATTTTATTAGAGCACCCAAGTAAATGTATTAATTTTATTGACGATTATTTGAATTTCAAGCAATTTTATTTTTCTTAAAGTTTCTATCTGTTTGTAACCAAAATTAAGCAAATTAAAGTTTATAATAGTTGGGTAAGGGCAGTTATAAACTTCAAGGATATTCACGAATTTAGCGTAAGGGACTATTACAGGTTGTTGATATGAACCAATGAGATTCTTTTTTTGATGGATGTCTGGGTACATATAACAAACCAAGAAACATTATTGTCGTCTGCGAACACTGCCCCGTCGTCGTCGTCATCGTCGTCTGCAGCAGAAGGGCACCGGTGCAACCAGGAGCAAACGAATTCACCTCGAGGACGTCCGAAGTATGCTACCGCTGTACGTACGCGCTGGCCTCGTAAACCCAGCCGGGAGAACCGGATCGGGAGTGAGACCTGGAGCGGGCAAAGGAGCGAACAGAGCGGGCAAGGCGGTTAAACAAATAGCAACCAAACCAGCCAAGGATCGCTTCTTCGCCGCAATAGAGCAGGAACCGATCGGCCGTGGAGGGTGCAAAGTGGCCCGGTGGAGGACGCCGATGCTGATTCGCGAATGCAATAAATTTAGCATATTTCCGCTTCGCGCATTGTACATCACCCGGGCTATCTGCGCCGTTTTTATGTTCCTCCTCATCCAGTGAGGAGCTCTCCGGTTGAGACGCTCCATCACATCAGCCCCGGGTCGTTTCGGTCGTTCGTTTAATTTGCGACTTCTGTTTCATTGCCCTCGGTCGGGGTTTTTTTTTGTTTCGTTGCCTGTTCCGCGCAGACAGATGGAAGATCGATCGATCGATCGGCCAGCTCGGGTGTTTGGCGTGTTTTGGCGTGTGGCGGCAAATTGGTTACACATCTTACACCGCCCAGCCAGCCGTCCGGGGAGGGAGTTCGGCTACCGGAACGGAATTGGGACCGGGTTCCTCCCGTTGAGTGCTGACCCGTGCTGGAGACGATAAAAGCCGTTTTGTGTTCATTTTTGAGTTACAAGGAACTTCACGTGACAAGCCAATTATTGACACGGAGAGGTGTGTGTGTGATGTTTTTGCGGATGTTATTAAAACATTCTTGATTCAGCGCTGAATGCAAGTGCACCAACGACGGACATAAGAACGATCAAGAGCAAAACCTTGTACCAGACCGAGGGGTTCCACATAAAACATATTCTTAAATCGGACAAAAAGCAAGCACAAATGACACAGCAACCAGGGACGTGGAAGATGGCTCGAGCCAAACAATAGCTTATCACGGACGCGCGATACAACAACACAAAAGAAGATCCTGGATCATAAATTTTCGCTCATTTAAAACTCCTTTCCCGTGTTGCGTGAAACATCTTCTCACAAAAGGAGCGGCATCTTCGGCCCATTGGCCCACCAAGGCAGGCGTGTGGCGTACCGGGCCGTTAATTTGTGGGTCCACGTAATCCCCACTGTTACGGCCCCGAATGGGGTTGGGGTGACAAAATGACGCACTTTTCTTCGCCGGACGGCACCGTCTGCCACTGCACCGCATGGGATCGCGTTTTATCGTCCCGAGTGTTCCTAAGCCTGCAGCCAACGGAGTCCGGAGCAGGAAAAACGAGACCGACTTCCAGGAGGGCCGCTTCAAGTTGGGAGGGTAATTGAAAGCAGCAAACCACCAGCAGGCCCCGAAAGTAGACTTCAAATATGACATTTACGGCTGCCGTAAATTATACCTACTTCACGTTTGGGTCGCGGTTGTCTTTCCCGCTTTCTTCTTGCTCTTTCAAGAAGGTTCTGTTTGCCGGTGTACTGAGTTTGTGCTGTTGGATTTGTCAAGTACAGACGCGCGAGCGTGAGAATGGACGATGATCCTGAATGAGTGTCCGGCCACTGGGAGAGCCAATAATATTGGTTTATTTAAACGTCTCTGTCACAGCAGCGCACTAGGCCTGTGAGTTCAATGTCAAGCTGAGTCGTACGATCGCGAACGTACCACCACAAGATCGTTGCGTCCTGGTGATTGAACGTAAATTTTGATTATAGCTTCGAGCAAATGAAGCAAAAGCTAGCACGGAACAACAAAAAGAAGAGGACAGAAAATGCACCATACCGTGCACCGTCTCTTTTCTAGACCCAAACCGATCTTCCGAGCCTTCGTTCCACTCTTGCATGTGTGCGTGTGTGTGTTTTTATAGCCAGCTTTATATCTTTTCCCTTTTTTCACACCTTCCGTACGGACGGCTTTTAATTTTCTCATACGGATTCAGTTTCGAATTCGCCCGTTTGCCGTCTCCGGTTGTTGCTGCACACACACACAGAGACTCACACACCGATGAGGCGGTCCATTGCGATCGCGCTTCGGCGGGGGTGCTATCAAATAGTTGAAACCCAGCCGACGCGCGACCACACGCGCGACAAAACGCTCGCCGATCCCGTACCGGGAGGGGAGGTGCATCATCTTACGCTCGGCGGTGATCGATGGGGGCAGCCGGCCGGCCGTGGGAGCGAAAGGGAGACGATCGAAAAAGGCCACCATAATGGCGAGACCGTGTGGTCAACATATAATACCCACAGCACTCACTCGCTCGGGCTCGGCCCATGAGAACCGACCACTTCGGCCGAAACAACAAATTATTATCATCTGAATATGTTTGTATGCTGCGGATACACCTTTCGAGCTCGCATCCACCCTCTCTTTCTCTCTCTCTCTCTCTCTCTCTCTCCCTTTTGATCGCCTATTGTTCCAGTACAACGGCACGGTTCGGTACAGAAATCAAATGATGTAAGCATTGGCATTTGGCGCAAAAAGAAAAAAAAAACGAGCGATAAATTTAATTGGTCTACGCAGAGCATAATAAAGCGCACCGAAGGAAGCGACCGTCTCCGGCACACGAAACACTATGGAGCATCGGGATCGGCCACCCAGCGAGCGTCGGTGGTACATCATTATGCAGCGAAAACAATGCATCGTGCGGCCGGGGGTTTTGAGGTGTTTTGCGCAGTCGGCGGGTCTTCGCGTTGGCCCTTAAATTAATTTAGATGTTTGCGCTGACACGATCGAATTAGGGATGGGGCTTTTCGCCGGGGATAGAACATTTCAATTAGTTGAGGGTGTGGTCGGTTTAGGGTTCGGTTTCTGAAGGGCAGTGTTCCGCTAGGTTCTAATCTGTAGAGGAGTTTAGGCACGATGCACTTATATTTAGCTGTATGCAAAGCAATGGAAAAATGGAATATTCTTAAGTAAAGAACTACAGACGCATGAGATCACAAGCTTTTTCGCTTTTTATTGAATATGTCGAAGATCTCCAGGCAATACCCAACATCAGAATACTTCTAGAACTCATCTTTTAACAATATTTTTTATAGATCTTTTCATGTTGATGTGATGCCTCTATGAGTATATTTTCATGATGATCTTAATGTCTTAAATGATATTTTATATCAAGATTTCAACGCTCTTGTGTTCGATTTCAAAATTATGAACAGATTTGGATGCTTTTTGAAAAAGGACACATACTTTACTGAACTCTTTCTGGGAGTCTACACTTCCAAGAACCTGTGGGGAGTTGGTTTTCCTCACTGTTTTTGGAAGAAGATTCTTTCTCGGTTACGTTAGACTCAATTTAGACTTCTAAATGGATTTGACCTTATTAACGACCCTTTTGAGAGATGGAGATTTTTTTTCATTATGACGATGTTTTTGTTGAACATTTCTGACGATAGAACTTTTTCGTCTCTTTTTTGCGAATAAAGAATCGCAATATCATATTATGAAATGAATAAACTATTTTTTCCAACGTATATCCGTTACGTATATCCAAAAGCACATTCCATGAGTAGACTTTGTAGAAGAGCATGTTTATTCTTAATCTCCCCTGTTTAAATGTTTGTACGATTCTGTGTAATTGAAAAGCGGAGGATTCCAAAGTAGCAAACCCTTGGTAACCATGGAAACCATCGCTTACTAGTGTCACAGAATGAAAAAGCTCCGCATTTACATAATTCCTTGTACGGCGCAGTCCACCGGTACGTTCTATTTGAGACGTTTTTTTCATCGATGCGCACACGTTGGAATACTAAAAGAAAGTTGCAGATCATCAGATAATCCGGAAACATATTTATTGATTTCCACAATACACAGCCATCGAAGAGAGTGTAACGCATTCCAATTCCCCCGTACTTTGTGGCGCTCGAAACATCGGATCAGCATCGGGATTATAACGCAAGGCTTGCATACTGTGAGGCAATGCGGGCGTTACGGCACCAAGGGGACCAATGCTGCAACCAAACGCTGCCACGCGCCAAATAAAAAAGGAAAACTTATCAGAAAACATCCCGCCCGCCCATTTGCATTCGAATGGGTCGAGCCGGCGCGGGTGGATGATGGCATCCGCTGCAAAGAGCCGACCGAAATCGATCCGCGTGCGCGTTAGCCGATATCTGGCATCTACGTCGATGTCGCGGGTGATAATGTGGATGAAGGTGATAATCTGGCCATCCGGTTTCGCGCCGTCCATCCGGATGACGAAAACGGTGCGAGAAATATATGTTAAACATATAATTTAAGAGCGTGAGAGGAGCGTGCGATCCGGCTGAGCCTGCGGAAGGAATTCAAACATCGCGGGGACGCGATTGTGGATGTGGATTAACGGCTCGATCGTCGGTCGAGGTTTTGGGTGGAGTTTTTTGATTTGCACCACCCGGTCGCGATGATTCAGCGCTCGAAACGGGCAAAGCCTCAGAGTCCCATAAATTAATGTTTGTGTGATAAAATGTGAGTCAAATGTGTGTATGTGTGTGTTTGTAGATGAATCGAAAGGAATTCTTGGGATAGTTTGCTCGCAGTGGTGTGAGCAATCTGACAATCTTTACTCTTACGGGGATGACAAAACAAACCCCAAGAGCAGAAATACTATTCCTTCTGCAAGAATTTCGTCTAAAACAACGCGTAATCAGAAACATCTCACACCCTCCTGGCCGGCACGTCCGAAAACACTCACCCAAGTTTGCATGTGTTTGCGATTCCGATAATATTGATGCATCAATTAAGACATCGCGACCATCCGGTCCGCGACCATCGCTTGGTCGTGGTCCTCTGCTCGCAAGAAGCAAGCGACAACGCCCGATCGCAAATGGATTCTGCGCGGCATGGATGCAAAATATTATCTTTCCATGTATAATTAATCTCCGGTGAGATAAATTAATTTATATCAATTACACGAGTGCTCCACCGAGCGCACCAGAAGAAGGAGTGGGTCACATGGGGTGAGGTGAGGGATTTAAAAGCGTGTGCGAGAGCACGCACACGTACATGTGTTCCGCGCCTGTGCCCACCGATCGCGGATGGTTAGAAGCGTAAACTTTAAACTGTCGTGCAGCGGCTCGTTTTGGCTTCCGTAAACGAACGCAGCAGCAGCAGCATCACCAGGAACGAAACGTGTCCCTGCGTTGTCCTGGCCGCCGAGGTTCGGCTCACGCTCGGCCGAATGCTCGATCAATTATTTTCTCTCTTCGCTCATTATATTTCACACCGCTGTTTTAAGATATGAATTATAGATAAGCAATCGCGAGGCGATGCGAATTTATCGCAAACCCCGCCTGGCCTGGCGTCCGTTCGCAGCCTCCGGTCCGAAACGTGACGAGATGCGCGATGCGTGTCTGCGTGGTGCGTAAATGCGGGCGTGGTATGCAGTGACCACGGAGACGTAAGCGCGTTTTTTTTTGCCTCACGTGGACAGTGAGAGAACTGCGGGTTTGCATTTTATATGGGATTTTAGGGTAAATTAATTTTAGAAAAATGTTAATAAAACAATGTTTATCATGGTATATGACATAATTTAACATACAGCCTGTGAGAAATATTTTTAAATATTTATCCGACTTTTTGAATAAAAACTGTAATCAATATAGATAATACTGATATTTCTAGATGAGTTAATTTTGCTCGTTAAATATTAAAATAAATTAAAAATATTAACATCCATACAACGGTGAAAATGATATTATTAGCACAACTTGTTTAATCAATTTTAATAACTTGACTTGCAGAATGTTTTATAATCCCTTCTAAAATCAACAGCATTAAAAAAAAAAATTACCTCCTTATCGAACCATATCGAACAGGTCCACGTTACCCAATACTATCGCGCGATGACACTTTTACTAACTTCTTTCCGCGCGCGGCCCAACGCAACGCTAGCAAGATAAATTAGCCTTTAAACAAAGCCAAATTACAAAATCAAACAGAGACCCTATTGGGCAGGAAACTGCTCCAACCGAAGCGCCGAACTTAAACTGTTTTTTTTTCTCCCCTGACCAGGCACGAACGCCCCGCGATTAAGGGCAATTGGGCCGAGGGGTTCATTTCATGCTCATTTATCATTTCCAAATCGATCCGATCCCATTAGCGATGGTTTGAGAGTGAAGAGGGAACCTCCGTTCCGGCGTTTCCGTTCCCCGGCGTTTGTTTGATTTTTCTTTTCGGACCCGGCGCGAACGACGACCGATAGATGGCGATAATTGCTGAGCATTCACGCGCGCTTTGGCACTCGCGCGGTCGGAGCGTTAATGTGGCTAATTGAATTTATGCTCCGACACTCTGGGCAGCCACCTCGTTAGCAATCGAACCGAAATCCGAACCCATTCTCCAGCTATGAGACTGGTCGGCTATTGTGGTCAGCATGGTGGCATGAGGCATGCACGCAATGGGTTAAGGAAATAAAAATAGGTCCAAAGGGGTAACTGGCACGGTATGATTGAGACATTTTTTTTTTGGTCTGTGGTCCGTTTCCGTCGGTCGAGCTGTCACATAAACGTTGGACGCTTTGTCTTCATTTGAGCGCGGATGGGAGCGGAACTGTTGTGGCAATGTTGTGGAAAGTTGGGTAAAGTTAGACATCGTCGTAACCAAGCGTGACGGTGAGCACAATGGGTGAGGGTATGATGCATGATAAGGCAGAAGCCCAATTGTGAATGAGATACATGCTTTCAATTGAATCGATAAGAGTACATGAGGCTTTTTAGAATCTATTTGTTATTGTTTTTTTTACAGTTGTAACAGCTTGACCGAATTGCTTGCCTTTTCTGGTTTTGTTTCCAAAGAATTCAGCTTTGAAAGAAGCCAGAAGACATTGGAAAACTCAATTCCTCCTCGCATCCTTCAATATCCGATATTCAGTCGAAAGGTAACAAAAAGAGATAATAAGAATCTGATTATAAATAGGCGAACATCTAACATAGAAAGATATACGCTAAACTCGAATAGTAAATGAGAAGAAGATCCAGAAAGGAGAAAACAAAATGCTTTAAAATATGAGAAAAAATATAAACAACATCAATTAACTACAATTTTTGTAAGGCTACATTTATGAAACTATGTATATTCAACTAATTATAAAATTAAAGTTATGAAAAACACAAATTTATTTCAAAAATAAATACACTAGGAAACAATATAGATGTGTAAAACACTGTAGTGCGAAATGATTAAATTGATTTTATCAGGGTTTTTGCCATGTTTTCTGCTGCAATACAAAAACTGTCCTTATACCTTGTGTATAACTTCATGTATTATTTATTACTTGATTTTAAATGTTTTTTTTTCTTATGCTCACCGGTTCGTGATTCCTTTGACACGTTCCAGCACCCATTTAGGCAAATGCAGGCACCACCTCGGACCGGCCACTTTTTAGCAAGCTGCCAAACCGAAGTCGCTACCAGCTGCTGCCGAGACCGACGGGCGCAACACGCCGCACGCGTCTAGCGACCGGAGCAGGTTCATTTTATAGATTTATAGCTTTATTTAAATGATTCTATTTCAACTTGATTAATTAATTTAAAATTAAAAGCATACACGGGCCACGTGCGGCAGGGTACCCGGCTCGATCCACCGGCATAATGAACGGTTGGACTCCGGCTGGCGGCCACTCCAACACCTTTCGCATTCCGGTTTGTTAGCCGGGAACGCAACGGCAACAACAACGCGCGTGATAAGCGAAAAGAAACAAACACAACACACAATCGAGCCACCACTCCCGCGGGTGACCTGGAGGTGGCCAGGCCGGAAAGTGGACGTTGTTAACATTGTTCCGTACATTTGTAAGCCCATTTCTCGCGGTCTCGCTGCGGTCACCGGCTGGTCGGACCGTGGCTGGCTGCTTTGGCCGGCATGTTCACCGCGGCACACCTTCCGGAAGGCTCCCGCGGTGGGTTCGATTCGGCGGCGAATTCAGGCATAAATGGAAGCGTTCGCGCGTACGCCAAGGCCCTTGCGCCTTGCGCCACAGGTTCCGTCCTGGGGCGGATGTCGTTTCGGTTTCGTTTGTTTTGTTTGATTTGTTTCTTTTTCGCGCCCCACCACTCGGGGACACTTGGGGGGTGGTGACTGAGGCGGACCCGGTGGACCTTCCGCGCTCCTTTTCTCTTTATGGTTTTATATTTTTACACACGCGTATATATTGGTATTTGTTATTCAAAACGCAATTCGAAAGATTTACGAGCGCTAATAGAGCAATAAATTTTCCTGCTGTGCATAATTCAAATTTTAGACTACTCTGGTGCCCGGGTCGCCCCGCCGTTGCAGTATCGCCGGCTGCCCATACTCCGGGCCTATGGCCGAAAGGCGCGACTTTACATCGTGTTGTTGACAATTGTGGATAGATTTTTGAGGCATACGATATGCGAACGCGAGAGGAAGGAGCCTAGTGGGATTCGGTGTGGCTAATTGCAAATTGTTGTTTGGATACAGTTTCCCAACAACATTGTATTTATGGTGTGCATGTGTTGATGCCTCTGGGTCATATTTATTAGCATATACTGTTATTTTTTAATTCCATCATGCGTACAGTGATGGTTGAGTTACTAAGACCAACATACGATGAAAAACTGAGATGTCGCATATTTTTCCAAAAAAAAGCTTACTTGGACGGTTGCCTAGCAACCTAAGCATCGTTGTAAAACAATAAAAGAAAGTGATTTTATATTTATATACTGAATGAAATTTCGATGATTAAACAATTATGATTTATATTTGTTTGGTTTAACAAATATTGTTTTGTTTGCAAATTATTACTCTAATTATTTGTTGTTGTCACTGTATGTCTTTATTTAAGAATTATGTCTGGAATGTGATTGGAAGTAAATTAGTTCCGTTTCATGCAAAAATGTCAATGAAATTCAATAATTATTAATTCATGAAATCTAACATCCTTTTATGTCCGCTGCTCCATTAGGCCCATAGAGAGTGTTAGAACCGCCACACGCGAGGGCCAAAATGGTTCACACTGAGGCCCAAACCTGTGCCCACGGTGAGATGTGGTGCAACACAATCAATTTTGTCACATGTTTCGAAACCATGCGCACGCTTGCTTGTACGACAATTTATCTACTTGTTCCCAGCGTCTGGCCGGTCGCGGTCGCATCGGTTGCAGGAGGCGTCCAGCAACAAAAAGAAAGGAAGAAAAACCACTGACCACAAGCGAGTGAACGACACGCACACCGCGTGTATCGCGAGACCCACACGCCCGGGACGGTGTGGCGAGAAGGCGAGAAAAAAAGAGTACGCTGACAACCACCCACCCCCCCACATTAAGCGACCTGCAAACGTTCGAAATTCCATCAATTCTATCGAAAACGGGATCGTTATCCGAAAACAGGGTTCACAGTGAGGGAACAGAGAGGAAAATATTTAGCTACAATAACAATAAATTTATTGACTCCAATAATTAATTGACAACATAAATTCTTACAACTCCTTTATTCTCGCCCATAGCGCTCTCGCCGCTCGCCTTTCGTCCCGCTTGCGATGACAACGGGCCGACGCGAGTGTTTTTATTTTCGCTGCCCATAACAACCATAACCATTGAAGCGGAGCGTTTATGCTCGAATTCCAGCGGGTGATCGGAAATCAACCGGTTTGGTTTTTTTTTCTCACTCGCTCTCTTCTCGCTTCAAGATTGAATAGACGGACACAGGACAAAACCGAGCGGGTGCGATGGGCTTCGGAATGCGGGCGGAATCTTGTAACACGTATGGTATGGCACTGGGCCAGCATGGGGAGAGCTTTAAACAGGGAGTGTGTAAAACCGGCCGATATGAAAGGTAAGTTTTGTCTGTAAATCTGCTACATTTGGGATTTAAATTAGAGTCGCGTGTCTTAAAAGGTTTCGATATTCGGTTTTAGCAGAGTTTAAGGAGGAAGTATTTTCCCGATCGATCAGTTTGTTAATAGCATAAATCTCATACGCTCGAATTCTGGTTCTAAATTCCCATTTTTCCCGATCAAATATAGCTTCTGAGCCCGGACTTATCAGACCCGAGTGGAGGTTCGTCGCTTTTACCATCGTCGGACTTGTTCTAACGAATTGGTGGATAAGAAAGAACAGCATAATACACACACACACACAACGTGACGTGCCGATCCCGTTCGAGGCCCACCGAATCACCGAATGCTGCCGAATGTCGAACAGTTTCCAAATATTTTGATGATACCGCGCGCGACCGCTAGGCGAACGCATATTTATGGATGTTTGTTTGTCGCCGACATAAATCCTAAATTATGAAAATTGGCTCACTCAACCAGGGCCGACCGGGCCTGTTGGGTTCTATCCCGGTTCGGGCGAGGATTCGATTACCCGTTTTCCGTTCCCTCCCGGCTCGCCCGTTTATGTTGTGCTTTATGTGCGGCGCGTGTGCTCCCTCCGCCCGGAGAAAGAAAGCCCGGCCCTAGCGCGCGGGATTGGTTATTTATTATTTTAATACTTCAATTTTATGATCCGCGTGTAGCGCTCGGGACGGAAGGGACGGCGAATCCACCACTGCGGCCGAATCCAAAATTTCGCTTTGATGCTTTCGGGCTCGTAAAGATCCGAAAGCTCCGAGTAAAAATAAGAAAACCCCGGCGAGAATCGAATTGGCAGCGTTCAGTCGCCGACGAACGGGTCATAAAAGACAACGCGGACGCGCGCGTACGCGTGCGTGTGGGGGACATCAATCTTCGGTGTTTCGCGGGGAGGCTTCTCCGGTTTTTAATTTACTTTCGGGGATCTTGTTTTTTATGTATTTATTATTTTAGTCTCCGCGCCATCGCGCCGGCCGCTAAACGAAATGCACAATTTAACACATTCACGCAGCGCAGCGGTTGATATCTTGCTCACCTGTCTCACGCGGTTGTTTGGGGCGTCCGGGACGGAAAGGCTGTGCATTTGAAGCCGTCGTGACAAGCGTCACTTTAGCGTGCGGTTAAAGGCCCTGGCTCGAGGGTGGAGTGGATCATAAATAGGCGAAAGACGAAAAATAAATCGTGTCGAGTGTTCCAGCCGGCTAGGACGGACCGATCGAAACTGCCGCCTGCTGCCGGCTCGTGTCAATCGGTTTCTATGTTTCGGTTCGAGCTTTTATGTTCGCCAACCCGGATCACCGCCGCCCAGCCATGAACGTGCCGATGCTGTTAGGGGATTAATTAGTGAATTTTAACTGTGTGCTTTCAAAGATATTTTCGGACGTTTTTTTTAATGACGATTTTAAGATTGTTTCTCTTTGCCGTCGTAACCCGCGCTCCGCTTATTCATATCGGCAGCAGCAGAAGAAGCGATCGACTCGCTACCCCGGCGCGTCTGAGAGCTTAGCGATTAATTATCACCCAGCGAACCGATAACCGACCGAAACCGATTAAAAACTGTCTGAAACCGATAAATCTGAACATTGGACCAAACGGTACGGGTGAGTGGTTCAGGCACAAGTTTGAAACTAAGTCGATCAACCGGACGAAAGGAAAACACATCAAACGGGGCTGTTAGTGTGCCCGGCGTTCATAATAGTGGCGGCGATGTTTCGAAGGATCAACCGTGGCCGAAGCTCCAAATTCGACCTCATAAAAATAGTCAATGGGTACGATAAGATATTGGAGGGTTCGCCGGAAGATCCTATGATTTCAGCTATCCGTGCCAGGCTTTCAGCTGTCCCGAGGGTAATTTATAGCTAATTCGCTTATTTTGATTACTTTGTAGGCATCAACTCATTTTACGCCAGCCAGGGGATCCGTTTTATTTAGTTTTTGTACAAGGGATTTCATGCTCGGGGGCATCGAAAACAGTGGAAACTTTGTTGTGAAACGTTTGTTCCTAGAAATTTAATATTGACCTATGCTTCAGAAGGTTGCTTTCTATACAGTCAATGATTTATGGGAAGGGTGCAGACTTGAAATCCTTTTGTAGGAACTTATTTTGCCGCAGTAATTATAAGATGGCTGTAAAATACATTTTGGAAATCAAATCCAAAACACATTGTGTCATTAAGTATGCTCCGAAAGTGACTTAAAAATTTCCAAAAATTAATCTAGGTTTGGCTAGATAGATCCATCGATGTATATATTCTAAAGGGTGACATGATTCTTTAAAGTACAAACACTTTCTCCTTGCATCATTGTTTTTACATTGAAACGTAATAACTAATTATGAAGTCCAGCTTTCAAACAAAGCCCTAAGTAAGAGCCAGGCTGAAAGGGTTAAACGGTTTGAAAATGATGAAAAAAAGAAACAAAAGCTGTTCTTACAGCAGCGATCTGAAGCTGTTATTCTTATTTGCCGATAAAGGAAACCGTGTCGAGAAATATCGCGCAAAAAAACCTTCTTCCCCATACACACAACGGAAGCTGATTGGATAACTGTCACCAATCAGGTTCGAGTATTGGAAAACAACATTCTCGTCAACCATGTACACCGCGTGTAAAGTGTCAGCGTGTGGCAGCGGTCGAGTCGCCACACGGCGAAGATGGCCCGCGCCGATCGTGATCGCGGAGTGCAGCGAGAGGCTAAAACCGCAGCCATCAGGATCGGGCGAGTGCGACCGCAGCGTCCGCTGGGCGGAAACGACCCGCGCGCTCAATGATGTATGTGTTGCTGCGTTTGTTTTTGTCTTGTTATTGCCTCCTGATGATTGGTAGCTCGCGGTAAGGGCCGGCCCGGAGTCTGTCGCGTTGCCTGTCGGTCGGTCGGTCGGTCTCGGTATCTCGGCTATTGCGGTGTACCGGGGGTGCACTTTCGCTGCTTGTCACTTGACCAGCGCGCGGTACACGTTTCCAGCGTACAGCTCGTCGAGATTGCGCGATGGTTGATTGCGAGATGGTGCGTTGGAAAGGGTGTCTAGGTATGGGTTGGAATGACGGTGTGGGTCCGATCCAGGAACTAACAACTGCGGTTTATTCGCAGTACGCTACTGGTGATCCGATTTATTGAAGATCTTGCAACGTTAAGAATGATGGAAAGAAAACGATTTGAAACGTAGAATATATTCATCAAGAACCAGGTGTTTGGAACAAACAATATGAAATTAAATATCTCAAATGAGAAATCAATTACAGCCCAGAACGTTCCGCTTAAGGAATGAATGCCTGCAACTCCACAAAACTTCCCTGTGTGGTATAACGATGTTCAAACACCTTACCATTGCGATCGTTCCACTTCACCCGACACCGACGCTACCAGCTCCTCTGTACGGATCAAACACTGCTGATTGAATATGTTGCTGCATCACGCCAAGTCACGCCAAGGAGTTTGGTGCTTCCGCACCTCAAAAAGGAAAGCAACCGAATGCCGCCAGAGAAGAAGGAGGAGGAAAGAGCAGAAAAGATATTCCCCTTCTCGAGACACTTGGACCGTCTACTTGATCGGTCCGTGCCCCGCGAGTGTCACGAGTTTCGGTAGCACGGGTCCGGCTAGAAGCCGGACCGGACATCATCATCGTCGTCATCATCAACGTCTCCACGGTCTCCAAGCAACATTCTGCCCGGGCCCTTTTGTCGTCCGTTATGACCACAACATTGCCGCTGACCCGACCCGGCCCCCGGGAGAATGGTGATCGTGCCTTAGTTCGGTAGCTTATGTAAACAGCCCGGGGTTCCTTCGTAAGTGCGTAGAAAAGGGAAGATGACTTGGCTTGTTTCGGAAACACTCGTATACTCTCTGCCCTGGTCGCTGGTCAACCATGCTAGACTTCATGACGATGCAGTTGTCCGGCGTATAGTCCAGCAGCTGGACCAGCATCTTACAAACGCTGGCCGGCTCCACCCAAAGAAAGGTCCCCGAGCGCACGATGTCGTCGTTGTTCGTTCTCCAAAAAAAAGGAGGCAGCAGCCGCCCAACATCATCCGTCATCGCGCGAATGGAGTTGGACACCCGCACCGGGGGACCAACAACGCTTTAGCCCCTTTTAACCCCCCCCCCCTCTCTCTCTCTCTCTCCCTCTCTCTCTCTCTCTCTCTCTCTCTCCACGATATGGTATTGCACCGCGTAACACTCTCGAGATGAAGAATGTCGAATGTAAACAGCACCGCGATGCACGCCCGAATGTTTGGACGTGATCGTGTAGGTTCATTTTTCGGAAGCTCATCGTTTCGCTTCTTCCGCGTTGAATGCATGTCAGTGGAGTTTTTTTTGGCTTCGTGACGTGCCCTGTATTTAGTGTCCGCTGAGCTGCGACCCGGCCTAAAAGGGATGCAATTTTGTATCCCACCTCGCGGCTGCTCGTGATGTTTTCGGTTTGTCGGGTGTTTTTGGAAATGGATATATTTTCACACTGTACAGATTTTCGTGTTGTTTGATGTTTTCTTTTTTTTTCTCTTGTTGCTCTGTCTGAAGTCCCCTTTCCTGAGCATTCCTTTCCACGATGGTCCATGATCCGGGCGCCGTTACGTTGCAGGCGGCTGTCCACGTTCATTTCATCGGGATGAAAAATACCGTACAATGCACAAAGTCGCTAAAGATAGCAACGGACTATCGAAGGAAGGTGTTGAGTTTCATAACGTTCAAGGGGTTTGAACTGCGTGGTCTAGTATCGCCTATGATTTATTGCCCGTGACTTGAGTTGATATGATTTAATTTCGGTTTCAGATGTGTCAGATAAGAAGAAAATGTAGAGTTCACTAGTACAGAGCCAGGGTGACACCTCTACTTGAGGGGATAAACTGCCCCAACAAGATCGTTTGCTATCGCACCCAATACCCGGCCGATGTTCCAGCTGATGGAACCATTTAAAAACAGCTCCTCCCTTCCGAAGCCGCAACTCATCCATTTAATTTTGCGATTAGTGATTCCGGGTGGTACCGTCGAACGGGTTGAAATACGGCACCGTAGGCACGCTGGCGAACGAATATTTATATCCGCGCTCGGCTCGGTGATATTATTAGACCTCTAATGTGACGTGACAAGGGGACATAATTCATCTTCCTCGGCCGGTTGCCTTCCGGAAATAAATCAATGGCGTTGTTTTTTTTGTTTGTTGCTGTTTTCATTCCGTTCGTTTTCGAAGCGATCGCCCTGTTTCTCCCGAATCCCGTGTTCCAGCTGCCAGTTTGCCGTTCTGACGGGCCCGACGGTGCAGTTTGTTTTTCATTTCTTCATTTTCATTTCACCGCATGCAGCCCGTGGTGCTTCTCGATTTGACTGTGCCAGCCCCTGGTGGACCGCAGGTAATCGTTGGCCGATGGGTAGCGCAGTGCGTTCTAGAGCAATGTTCATAAATCTGCACGCCGCATGCCGTAAATTTTCATCACACAAACAAATCATACTTCTGATGATCGCTGATGGCCATCGGTGCGCGCCCATCGGGGTGGTTGGTACTCGTTTTGTTTTCTCCTCGTACACCGGAGCGAGGAGCAGACTCGATTTGCTTTTAATAAAAATAATTCAAACAGTTCTATCATAATCGTAACTTTCGCAAATTATGATCCTCCGCGAAAGCGAGCCCTGTGCAGACGAACTCGTAACTGGGTGCGGAATCGGTTAGTAGCATGTTGTGATCTTGCTGCAAACACACTTACGCACACACACATCCGAGAAGGATGGCATGTGGAAAGAGCAGCATGAAAGCTGCCGACAAGCAGAAACTTCAAAACGAGATCACAAGAGTGGGTTCGTAGAAATCCCCGCAGTCTCTACTGTACATCCCGACGCGAAGATGTGATGTCTTCACCGCCTAGGAGAAGATCTTTCCAGAATCGGTTAGTAGCATGTTGTGATCTTGCTGCAAACACACTTACGCACACACACATCCGAGAAGGATGGCATGTGGAAAGAGCAGCATGAAAGCTGCCGACAAGCAGAAACTTCAAAACGAGATCACAAGAGTGGGTTCGTAGAAATCCCCGCAGTCTCTACTGTACATCCCGACGCGAAGATGTGATGTCTTCACCGCCTAGGAGAAGATCTTTCCA
>KZ073176.1:216470-232864 GCA_002091845.1 Anopheles cracens
TGTTCGGCGCGCATGGCTTTAAATCCGTCCCATCGTCACCCTTCGTCAGACGGGTGGAACAGGATCGCTCCGGACAGCATTAATCACCGAGGAAAGGAAGATTGCCGGTCCGGACGAGGCGTTGATCACAATGCCTGAAAGTGTATTGAAAAACATGTAATCGCGTTTAATCGACTTCAATGCTGCTAACAATCTTGACCCATTTCATTCTTTTTGCTTCATTCTATACGTACACTTCAAGTCAGTGTGACACCTTACCGGTGGTAAAGTGGGTAATGTGTGATGATCATCTCGGTATGAGCTGTTTTCTTGGCATGGTAAACATGATCACAAAAGACATTCAAAAGTAAGCGTTAATTGTGAACATAAAAAAGAAGTTTTGGGCTTCTTGAATCTGTATCATTCCTTTGGATCTTCAGCGAATCTTCATGAAAATCAAGAGATCTCAGAGATTCACAATTCTTTACAGGTTCTACAGACATCACTGCTGATCCATGCATCTCTAAGCGTAACTAAATCTCTCATGACCTTTTAAAATGATCCTTTAAACTCCTTGAAACTGATGTCATGATATATTTGAAAACACCATAAAAAGGCCATGCTTTATCGTCAGCTCTACTTGACCGAAGCATCAGATCTGTAGATAGGTTTTGACAGGTTTGTATGATAGTTTTTTTTTACTATATCGCTACATTATTTGCAATCATCCAAGATAAGTTAACAGCGATAAATCGATCTCCAATTCATGGTGTTTCACTGTGACTTTGAGTTACTACATATATGTTTGAATAGTTCCAATAGTTTTCTTCAACGATTTTCGTCCAGTTTTAATTATGTTTTGATTTTAATATATGCAACCGTTGCATGCATGGTCCGTACGCGCTTCGTAAGCAATCTCAAGAGACGACAAGGTAAGTATCGCTTCCCGTCCTATTCCCAGTCTCCCGTATCTCCGCTGTTCGGCATGTCGCGATCATTACGTCTATTTGCTTTCAGACCGCGCTAGCCGTCGCGTATGGGATCACGAGATCCTAATGTATCTCCCACACGAAACGTCAATACCATTTTTTCGCTATGTGTCTCACCGGCCGATGGCCAAGCACGGGCCGAACGAAGGAATTCCCGATCGGACACCGTGGGACACCTGGCGCGTCGGGCGCAGAGATACGTTTACGTGTCCGCTGACGTGTGGCACCGTAAGACAAATAGTGCATGTCGCCAATTGACCGTTGCCGTTTCGATAGGTGCACCAAAAGGCTATCAATTAACTAATAACAAATTACAGATCGGCATCGGTGCCGGTGACGGGAGTACGACGCGGTTTGCCAAGGCGGGCAGCACGGGCAGAGCGTTATTCCGTGTTTACATTACCCCAAACGTCAACGGGGGAGCTTTTTGCGCTAATGCGAAAGACCTGCTGGTGTCTGGTAGTACGCAGTCACGCAGGGACGTGGCGCTGTTCGAGGCGGGTGAGTACTTACAAATGGAATATGGAGTGTTTGATCTAATGATTTATTCTTTTTTAGATACATTTTCAAAAGGAAAATAGGGTTAAATTAACATTTAGAATCAATAAACTTTCTTTTTGAATCATTACAATCTCAACACACCGCACAGTGTTCCCATGTGAAGGCAAGCGTTCACGATAAATAGGAAATCGAAGCTAATCGATTTATTTATATGAGAAATAACGCACCTCCACGCGTCACCGTTCAACGCCCCACTGGCCATAGAGACAACCCTCTCTCCGCTGAAGATAATGAAAACCAACCGATTCTGATAAATGGTCCAAATTCATCTTCATTTGGAACGGGGCACACCGTTTCGCTCTGCTCGTGTTCGCCAGACACACACACACACACACACGCCGCCATCAGACAGCATCAAACGAAACCGTGTGCGACGCATACCTTGGGGCCACTCAGTGTCGCCCCAAATTCCGACCACGTCTCGGAATGCGTCTCCGTGCCTTTCAGCCGTATCTTCCGAGTACGGTTCCCGAAACCGTTCCCTTATCGAGGCACGCGGACACGGGGAACACATTTTTCTTTGCATAAAAAAGAACGATTCAGAAAATCGGGCAGCCCGACGATCTTCGCCGTAAGCGGTCGCTAGTTTGGGGAAGTAAGAGATCTCGGTTGATGGCAGCGGCCTATAAAGCGGTTAGAGTACGGCGTAAAGATAGGTATGAAATAGATGAATCGTATCGGTTGTAAAGCGATTCGGCTATCTCGGAGCGGTCAGAGTGGCGAGAATTTCGAGCACTTTATTTGGATGCCACTTGTTGGGAGTAATTGATGCGTTCAGGAAAATGTTGTGATATCACAAAAGTAAACTAAACACTTTTGCTAGCTGTCTTAGATTTGTGTAAGATTTGTTTCACAGCATTCAGTCACATTGAGTGTAATATCATTTACTAGGAATTCAATAAGAACAAGGTATGAGCTAACTTGGAGTTAAATATGCTTAACTTGGTCTGTGCGAAGTCTTAATTTGGTTTGTACGAAATGTGAACTCACTAACTCCGAACTCGATATGTCTGATCTTGAACTTGATATGAACTCAGTTGTTTGTTGGCTATGAAGCAGAGCTTGATATGAACTGAGATTACACGAGATATGCACTGAACCCAAACTTGATCTTAGCTGGATGAGTCTGAGTTGCTCAACAGCTCATGCTATATCCAATCAGATGTTCCAGAACACTTCTCCTCTCTTCTAAAAGGTCATTAATAGTACCCTAAATAACAAGTATTTCAAATAGCAAACACGACAGCCAATAAGACAGCAAATAAGTTCATCGAACCACCGGCCGACGTGGCCCGGATCGATTGCAAATGTGGCGATAACGCGTGTCTAAACACAGCATAACAAATGAGCCTGCAGCGGCCGCACATATTTATGACACGATGGTGATGGCCGATCGATAAGTCGCGTAACGCGCCGTCTGACGCCCTGCCGGCAAGAAACCGAACATCCGAACGTCCACGTCCAGATCGATCCAGGCAGCCAGGCGCAGGGAAGTAGGGAAGTTCCCTGTGCCGAATCCACGCACAGCACTAACAAGCCCGCAAGTGAGCCTTTTTCCTGTTTCTCGTACGTACCTCCTATAAGATGTCTTCGCGTTCCTGGAAATCTCACACACCGATCACAACCGTGTGCGTCAACTACCGAGAGTCTTCCAGCGAGGCTGCCCGAGTCTCAAGCCTCCCGAGGGCTCATAACGATCGGACCACATGTGATAGCCGTGGCTGCACCGTGTAGCCATCAATTATTCGTGATTAAATATCAATTTATCATTAGCTTTGCCCACTCCTTGCCGTTCGATCGCGGCAATCCACGTGCCTGTGCGAGCGGGCGCGCGCGTGCGTTCGGTCCCTAATGAATGACCCGTAATCCTTTGCGGCCCGAGCTGTCCATCAGATTTCGAGCTATTTGAGTGAGCTGCGCATGCTGAGAAATCTGCTGCATGCATCAAACGTACGGACCGTTCCGCTCGCCGGGATGGCCTTGCGCTAGCCTCTGCCAAAAGGGGTAAGGCTCCCGTGCTCGTGTGGCACGACCCAGCGGCATTTGGGGCGGGCGTCGAAAGGCAAATTATACGGGTAAACGCAGGGAGCGATAGCTTATTAACGGGCTTCCAGCTGATCCGCCGGACGGCCAGACCGCGCGTAATCGATGATCATCGGCAAGTGTCAAGCAGCTGGGCCGGGCTGGGGATCACCTTATACGGTAGCCTCCCGCGAAAGGGGTTGGTGAGTATTATTTAGTTCACGGGACGTCCCGGCGCGACTGGGCGGATTAAGGTGTGCGCGAAACTTTTTGACGCACACCGCCGGTAGCCCGATGGATTGCCGCGGCAATAAACGATATTGTATCCGAGGGAACCCAAAGGGAGGTGTTAAACACTTCATTAACTTTCGCAGCCAAGGGTCGGGCAGAATAAAGAGAATATTGTATCCGAGGGAACCCAAAGGGAGGTGTTAAACACTTCATTAACTTTCGCAGCCAAGGGTCGGGCAGAATAAAGAGTGTTGTACGCACGCGGTGGGAGATGCTGAAGGAGGAGGCGTTTTTGTGTGCTTTGCTAATAATTTAGCCTGAGCTGACTTATGGGGCACATGGGGAAAATTACAGCTTAGTCATCTATGTAAGTAGACTGGAACGGAGCACGGAGTTGTTAGAGTAAAACAAATATGAGCATATTTTTATTTTTTTCAATAGAAGTTCGATACGATTGATCAGGGCATTCACAAACAAGTTTAAATAAAATAAAGAAAAACTGTACATAAATTTGATTAGAAGAAAAACAAAAGAAAACGTAAACAATAAAATTTAAAAAAAAATCGGTAAGAAACTTTAAAAATGTTTTATATTTTTAGCAATTTGCAATAAATTTGGTTTGAATGAGATGCAAATACTCAAAGTAGTTGTTAATTTGAAATTAAAAGCCAAATTTTATTGAAAATCTTTGAACAAATCTTAAACCCCGTCTCTGATTAGATCAAAATGATCTACGCTAAGAGTTTTTATCAACAGCATTGCTATTTGAATTTAGAAATATTTTTTTGGCTACAAAAACGATTAAACCCCTTCTGCGTGATAAGTATTATTCTTTAATCTATTGCTTTGAAATCCACGTAGCTTCTACTTTCAGCTCCCTGCCAACTGCTTCAACCCTTTGTGTCGGATATAGAATGACTGATGCCAATAAAACCGACTACTTAATACTGATCGTAAACAAGCAACAGTCTTCTTTTCTAGTTTGTCGAGTAGCGGAGCGATCGTACGTTATGGACAACCACAGACTTATTTGCATAATGTTTCTCTTCACACAATTTTATAAATGCATTCAAGATCGTTAAGACATTAATTTATGTGCTGTTGTGTGCAATGGATGACCTTAAGTCTGAGTGAAATATTTTTAAAATGATTGAAAGAAATATATTCAGTATCAGGAACTTATAACGTCTAAAACTATCTACTATCTATCAAAAACTAAAACCGTTGCTTTATGTGATATAGTATCATTATTGTGCAGAGTGTGAATTAACATTGAAATAGTATTACACAAGAATTTCAGTCAATACGGTTCAATTCTTCGAAAGAAACCGCAATCGACAAAATCGCATACCACAAACATTCGCTGAATGTAATACCGGTCTGACCACCTAATACGAACAACCGTGGGTAATGAAAAAGGGCACAAAAGGAAAATACAGTGAACAGGTTCGGTCGAGTGGCAGGCAGCGAACGCTTAGAACGCTTAATCGCCGATCATCTGCCGAAGGGCTGCGTTGTACAACACATTAGCGTTTAATCAACGAGAAAGCCTTACACGCAATAAGGACCGCGGGCTGTGGCATGAATTGAATGGTGTGCAAATACCACCCAGATGGAGTGTAAGTGTGTTGCGTTTTCCATTCCTTGTGTCTGAGTGGCTGAAGGGCATAGATATGAGAATAATGGCGTAAATAAATTTCGCTAGAAATATGTTTCATTTGTTTGAAGAACTTTCGAACAACATTTAAAATAAATGTATCTTATATAATGAGTTACATAAGAACAGCTAGATGCTCATTCTCTGCTGCCGGATGCACTTGCGCAGTAACGTAAACGCACGATCGGCCCGAAACAAACAAACAGCCGACAGATAAACCACTTCTTAATGCCTCGCTAGATGTCCTACAGTTGCCATCGTGTTAGACGTGTGTCAGGGCCAACTCCAACCGTCTTCTTCCGCTCCTATCCTCTGTCTCTATCACGAACGAAACGCCCCGAGGACCTGTTACGCCACACATACACACGGCGCGAGAAAAAAACAACAAATAAATTGCTCAATTCCCGAAAACAAGCCGAAACACGGGCCGATAAATCATACGGTGGGCAATTTTTCACTAATTTACTGCTGCACCGGCATCGTGACGGGAACCGCAGTCTTAAGGGTCTTAAGCATGTAGCGACGGCTCGACGTTGTGTGTGTGTGTGTGTGGATTTATTTTCGTCCCCGATATTTTAATTCCCATCTCTCGCGTGCGTATCTTCTGGTTCTGGCTAGCGCCGGAAGCCGGGAAAACAGGCCGGATCAACGATCTTTTCCGGTTTTTGTTTTCGGGCACGTTTAGGGCAGGAACTGAAGTCGCTACAGTGAGACATCGCTTTAGCTTTAATTTCCCCCAAAACTGACCGATCATTTTTGAACTTTTTTTTCTCCGAATTGCAGCCTCCCGAACGTGCGTGCGTATGTGCGTAACTTACGAAACCGTATTAAATCCGATAATTGGATTGTGCGAGCGCCCTGCCCTAGTCACCCGGTGCGGTGTGTCTATTTACTCAATGATAAATGACGAACCTATGCGCGGGACAAGGTCCCAATGTGTGGACCAAACAGACGCGCACACGTGAAAATAAATAATAAGACAGGTTCCAACAAGTGGCCCTTCGCGCCGCGCTGGTCTCGGAGTCGGAGTCAATCAGTCATCCGAAATCCCTCCCAGTCACTCGACAACACGCGACAACACGCGACACACACCGGCACGTGCTACGTGCCGATGGACGGTTCGAAGCTCCCTACGCCCGTCTCCGACATTGTTTCTGGGTTTGCCCGAAGCCCAACCGAAACCGGGAACACAACGCGCTCGAGCGGTGAGACAACAAATTGAGATTGTAGTACAAGACCGTTTTCAACAAAAAGAGAAAAACCCCCGTCAAGCTCGCGAACTCCGCGTACGCAGGGCTTCTGCTTGTTGTTGTTTGGCTCCGTTCCACCCGTGAGGGGCTTTCGTCATCAATCAACTGTCAACTCGGAGCACGGAGCACGAGGGGAAAAAGGAGAAATTAGAATACAATGCGCATTATTTCCGCGCCACGGCGAAGTAATGCACCCAGCATCCCGGGCGGAGCGCGACGTCACCTTCGCGTGGAGCCGCGCGAAGGAAGACCCACACGGCGAAACGCAGCAACACGCCGCTGACAGCGTTTTGGCGCTCGGAAACGTCGCCGGTCTACCATCTACAGGCTGGACCGATGGCTGGAGTAAATTGTAACCTACGTTAAGCTAATTTGTTATGTGATTAATTTGTCGCTCTGACCCGGCCCTACCTTTGGTGTAACGGAAGAGAAGTAATGTGCCGGGCGTGGATTAGTACGGCCGTACGAGGCGCACGCAGGCACGGCGGTGCTCCAGAAGATGCGCACCGGCTGCTCGGGGAACAATGCGAGCGCGGCGCGAACGGGGCACGCGCTTGGAGCCGGTGCTGTAATGCACAAAGGTATCTCACAATTTGGGGCCCATGTTCCGGTGAGAAGCTAATCCTTTTCGTTAATTGTGAGCCTTACTGCTTTGCTGGTTAAATGGGTGATAAATCGTGAGTTTCGCGGAGAAGGAGCGCTTTCTTTCTGGGCTGTATGGGTGTGAAAGTCGACGATGCTGAAAGGACGCTCTTTAAAATTGGAGTTTGATACTCTCGAAACACTATTGTGCACGATTTGCTGTAAATTTTTAGGGGATGAAGTGGATGAAATTCATTTCTGGGTCGTTGAATGAGGTGGTATAAAGCACTATAAATAATAACACATCATTATAAGTTTGAATTTTGAATCAAATTTAAGGAACAGAGAAAAAATATGTAAAAATCTCTAATAGCTTAAATATGTTTTAGTTACGTTACCCGTCAACAGATGGCGTCTTACCATCATGGCAGCAGTGATATATTTTCTACTATAGCTGTCGTAAATTTGATATCATCTATTTTAAAGCATTTTTTTTTAAATTTAAAGCCACAATCAATTTAAATTATTTATTATTTATTCATGGTATTCATGGTTTATTCATGTTGGATTTATTATGAATTAAAGTTCTGGCTGTGCAAAGTTGGAAGAAACAATGGAAACAATCTCATGATGAGAATGAAGATAAGTTCTTCAAAGTTCAAACTAAGGAAAGCTTAAAATAAAGCTGTTACACTCTCTTTAATAATATCATGAAAGTTTTTGGTTACTAGGCGTAAAATTTCAACAACGTTGTTCAAACATATTAGAGATATTTCTTGAAATGGATACTCTATCACCACATCTGGTTTGGTGTTAATCCATCAAATTTTGAACTTTTATGTTTAGATCCTATCTAGTTTAGGGCAAAGATTGCTAGGCTAACGAGCGTTTAAAAATGTGGTTGAATAATCAGTTTGTGTGTTATTTTTAGTATAAAAAAACAAAAAAATAAACTTTAAAATTGAAGTGATAAATAAATTGAATTTTGTTTATCACTTTAATTGTGTATTTAAAGTGATTGAGTGTGTTAACACAAGCGAACCTTATTGAATCTTTACAAACAGAACAAAAAGAACGTCCATCGAATGCAATACGAAACGCAGCAGTAACCTATGCTCAACAGCATCTTGTTGAGATGGAAAAAACAACATATGAAAGAAAGTGCCGGTTAAAACCCGCAACAGCGTGCTCGACGGGGTAGGGTCGCTGTTTTGTTCGGATCGGGTGGTGCACGTGCCCTTTACAAACATTCTGCATCTCCCTCGGTTCCAGTTCGATCTCCCCCAACACCCTGGGCTCGAGAGCACGGCCGAGCCACCCTGGGCAAGCGATGATCTGCGCACCGAGCGATCGCGATCTCCAGCGGAAGAACACGGCCGGGAAAGAACGCGCAGGAACCATTCGCAGAACGCGCAGGACCGAGCCGGGCACACCGTCAACAACGGCACCGGCAGCAACATGGAAAGCGGCAAAATGGCAGATAAATCTTCTGATTGACTGATTGCACGCTATGTTTTCCATATTATGCGTCCCTTTCTCTCTCTCACGCCTGTTCGTACGTTCCGGGTGGGGTTGCGTTTGGGTTGGGAAGCGCTTCGCATCGGTTGTGTTTTATGCTTTTCAAAATTTATAATTCATAATAACAATAATTGTTGCCAATGTTGCGCCCGGGACAACACGGGAACGGAAACGGAGCGCACACTACTTTCCTTCCCGGTCGGTACGGCACACTTGAAAGACGCATCGCGCCCTTGTCGTGCTGGAGAAATGTACGTACGGACGGGCATCGTTGTGGCGTATTGGTGGTACCGGAACGATTAACGGGCGGGAAAATTGAATTAAAGTATTGCTAGGCTAACGAGCGTTTAAAAATGTGGTTGAATAATCAGTTTGTGTGTTATTTTTAGTATAAAAAAACAAAAAAATAAACTTTAAAATTGAAGTGATAAATAAATTGAATTTTGTTTATCACTTTAATTGTGTATTTAAAGTGATTGAGTGTGTTAACACAAGCGAACCTTATTGAATCTTTACAAACAGAACAAAAAGAACGTCCATCGAATGCAATACGAAACGCAGCAGTAACCTATGCTCAACAGAATCTTGTTGAGATGGAAAAAACAACATATGAAAGAAAGTGCCGGTTAAAACCCGCAACAGCGTGCTCGACGGGGTAGGGTCGCTGTTTTGTTCGGATCTGGTGGTGCACGTGCCCTTTACAAACATTCTGCATCTCCCTCGGTTCCAGTTCGATCTCCCCCAACACCCTGGGCTCGAGAGCACGGCCGAGCCACCCTGGGCAAGCGATGATCTGCGCACCGAGCGATCGCGATCTCCAGCGGAAGAACACGGCCGGGAAAGAACGCGCAGGAACCATTCGCAGAACGCGCAGGACCGAGCCGGGCACACCGTCAACAACGGCACCGGCAGCAACATGGAAAGCGGCAAAATGGCAGATAAATCTTCTGATTGACTGATTGCACGCTATGTTTTCCATATTATGCGTCCCTTTCTCTCTCTCACGCCTGTTCGTACGTTCCGGGTGGGGTTGCGTTTGGGTTGGGAAGCGCTTCGCATCGGTTGTGTTTTATGCTTTTCAAAATTTATAATTCATAATAACAATAATTGTTGCCAATGTTGCGCCCGGGACAACACGGGAACGGAAACGGAGCGCACACTACTTTCCTTCCCGGTCGGTACGGCACACTTGAAAGACGCATCGCGCCCTTGTCGTGCTGGAGAAATGTACGTACGGACGGGCATCGTTGTGGCGTATTGGTGGTACCGGAACGATTAACGGGCGGGAAAATTGAATTAAAGTACGGATATTGTCGTTAAGTCGCGGCAGGCTGACGGTGGATGCTGGTTTGTACCAAGGGCGAACGAGTGTCATCGAGGGAGTATCACAAAGTGCAGGATAATCTGTGAAGAAGAAATGTAAAGAAGATGATTGTTAGGTTTCATCCTTCTTGCTGTGTGATATTCGCAGCTGCAATTGCTATCTCTCCCAGAACCTCATTACGGTAATCGTGTACGGATAGTTTATTGTTTTATTTGAAACAATATTTATACAAAGTATCCAATCTTGCAGATATGTTTTTAAATCAAATAATAATAAAGACTTCATAAGAAAACACACATTTTAAGCACCTTTTTTATAGAATCCAGCATTTTTATCATCCTTTCGCTGTGGAATGAATCCGGAACACAAAAAAGGCCCAACGATCTCTCCCGAATCCGGTTTGATTTCACCGGGACCCAAGCAATGGAAGGGCGGCCAGCTCGACCCACCCCTCGCAATGGAAGTATGAAATTAAATTAAATAGCGCTATTACCTTAAATAAACTTCAACCCGGCCGCGTCGGTGTTGGTGGGTCGGTCACCACCCGGCGGGAAACACTTACTTGGTCCGGTCGGCCTCTACAGATCTCAGATCTCGCAACCGACCGGCGGCATGGTTTGGCGCGCGTATCGCGGCGGCTTCATCGCTTTGCTTCGCAGCAGGCGGAGGACGCGGTTTCCTTCGCCGCCACAGTGACCATAGTGACCATTGCCATGGTGACGGTACTGCGCGCGAGGCGCGAGCGAGCGAGACAGCGAGACGTTAATAGAGCGCAAACAATTTTAAATTGCAGCCGATGGTACCGATACCATCCGGTGCACTTGCGGTATCCGCAAGTCGGAACGCACCGGGAGCTAGACTTTGTATGCCCCGTGATGGGGCGGTAAAGGGGTTTTCCCCCGGCACGTCCCCGTCTTCGCAGCACCCTTTCGCAGGTGTTTGCCGACTGAAAACGGGCCGCCAGCGTGTAATGAGCGTTCGTGCACATTTTGCATACAAACCGCAGCGGAGTGCTTGTTGGGCGTACGTTCTTCAAGACGTCCGGCGTTCTGGAGCACTCAGCCGGTGTGCTTTCGCGCCGCAATCAGGATGTGATTGGAGCGTGAGCTAGAATAACGCAGCCAACGGGGAGCCAAACGATGCCGCCGCGGCTGAGTGGTGTCTTATTGTGTAGCGGTAGCGCTACCAGGAAGTATCGGGCTAAATTATCTACTGCGTACTCGGAACTACTTTCCGCAAAGACAAAACTTTTCCATCGGCAAGTGTGGCGTGGCCACACAATGGGACATTATTTTTCCGCGGAGCTTTTCGAGACGTTTCTATTGAAACCGTTCGGCCGGCTAGATTAAGTCGGTTCGCAAGTCGGTGAGTGCGGGGTTTCAACTCCTTGCTTGCGGCACAATGCGCTCGCTGCCTGTAGTGATTGGGAGAAGTGTTATCGTGAAGTTACGCGGGTGAAATGGATGGCCGGTGTATTATTTTGTCGGAGATTTCAATAGCCGCCATTGGGAGGCATCTGCAGCCAAGCCCGGTTGCATTAATTGACACGGTAATGAGTGCTAATGCAAGTGCGTTTAGGTTGGCAGCTTTAGACCCAATTAGGGATTACTGATAAACATGTGTTTGCTTCCGCGCGATAGCCGTGTGGAGCGGTAATTGTATGGCGGTGCGTTGTAACTAGGACACGCTCTCGTTGGTGGTCACTGTTGAGCTTTCAGATGAGACCGTGAAGTCGCACGGTTTCTTCGTAGAGGGTTATAAGGCTCGATAGGTTTGTTATGTACGTTCGATGATAATTTTATTAGAGATTTTTCAGCTCTTTGCATAAAAATAGAGAGGCTTTCTTAATGTCCTACTGAACTAAAAAACAGATGGTCTTATTAGGTCCCGTTTCGGCCGGGATAGAAAATTGGTTGACGACAATTTGTGGCCATGATCAGTTTCTGAACCTCATGCAGAAGATCGATCCAATCTATCCAAGGTCCTCCAATATTTGGTCCACAATCTTTTGTAGTCCCTGATAAGTAAATACCGGGTTTACAAGCTAAACTTGCAATTGATGGCTATCAATCGATGGATCCATAGCTACCAAGAGTTGAAAACCTTGAATAACGCCGCTTACAAATGTCTTGGTTCCAGCAGGACATATCGAATTCTTATCAAACGTCATTGAAGGTTAATGAAATACGCCAAAAATAAACAAATCCTCTGATTGCCTTACCTATCAAGAAATTATGGCAATCAATTGAGATTGCAATTTATTTGAAAATATGTTGTCTAACGTTGGTATGGTTGTTGTGATGTATGAATTTATGTTGTTGTTCTGGCGCGTGAATCGGCAATGTTTAATTTGAATAATCTCCAAGAAAACATACATTTACTAACAACGGCTGATAATGAACCGGATTCCAAGTGTCCATGCCGGATTCCAAGTGTCGGATACGTCGGAAGTCTGTTGGGTCATCTTTTCACCCCCGTTGAAAGCCTTTAAATGTACTTTCAACGCTTACAAAACGCAACTCTTCGTCATATCTCTAGTGTCGAAAAATCGATTGCTGACATGAACAACCCTTGGGACGCTAATTACCAGCAACTGGTAAAGGTGAAGCCAATAAACGCTAGAAAAAATAAAACAATAAACTCGACGGGGTAACCCCAAAAACTCCACGCGTAACAAATCGAACGCAACTGGCTGTCCCTGCCGTGTGCCGTAGGGAAGAAAACCCGCTGTAATCACGTTGGCGCCATCTCGTGAGCCTCTTACCACGCCGTGGAACCCCGCCGGAACCCGTTCCGACGCGGAGCCGAGAGTCAAGTGTCGGCGGCCGTCCGCGCGACAGGTGTCAAAGTGTCCCGAGGCCGCGCAGTTCGACTCATCTGGAGTGTCTGGCGCCGGCTGGCCCACACGGTCGGTGGGTCCTACTGCTGCTACTGGGGATCAAATAAATTCTGCCCCAACCGTCGCAGCCCCTCACCAAACCCGACCCCGAGCCAGCGGAAAGTCAACGAATTTGTAAAGTGTCACCAGCGCGCTAGCGGTGCGGTAGGCTCGAAATTGAACGCGCACCTGGACTGGTCCGGGCGACCGGGCGAGGCAAGCTAAACCAATTACACCGGCCTGAGACGCTGAGTGGCCCGGTGGTCGCGGCACACGGCGTGGAGAAAGCTTTTAAGCCGCAAATTAATCACTCTCCTGCTCCGGTTCGGTTTCAGCGCGAGGAGTGGACCGTGCACGGTGCACGGTGGCAAATGGTCAGTGTAAAACAAGGCCGTGTTATGAAATGCAACACCCTGGCTTGGGGTTAACTGGTCACTAGACTTGCATGCAGCTTCCCGGCGGACTAGCCCGACGAGGTCCACCAGATGATCTGTAGAAGAAGAGTACGGCAGCTTGTATGCCCCGTCGAAGACGGTTTGGCTTCATAATATGTGCTCATCGTCATTACTTCCCTCGTGGAAAGCGAATGCCCATGAAGTCATCCCCGATCCTAACTAGATTTAGCTCATACCGGTTGGATCCACCAGAAATTACTCGATCTAATCCGTTACATCCATAATGGTACCGCTTTACGAGCAACATTCCTTAGCAGGCAGCGCGGTGTGAAAATAGTTTTCAAAAAGAAACCCGAACGAGTTTATTTGAAAATATGTTGTCTAACGTTGGTATGGTTGTTGTGATGTATGAATTTATGTTGTTGTTCTGGCGCGTGAATCGGCAATGTTTAATTTGAATAATCTCCAAGAAAACATACATTTACTAACAACGGCTGATAATGAACCGGATTCCAAGTGTCCATGCCGGATTCCAAGTGTCGGATACGTCGGAAGTCTGTTGGGTCATCTTTTCACCCCCGTTGAAAGCCTTTAAATGTACTTTCAACGCTTACAAAACGCAACTCTTCGTCATATCTCTAGTGTCGAAAAATCGATTGCTGACATGAACAACCCTTGGGACGCTAATTACCAGCAACTGGTAAAGGTGAAGCCAATAAACGCTAGAAAAAATAAAACAATAAACTCGACGGGGTAACCCCAAAAACTCCACGCGTAACAAATCGAACGCAACTGGCTGTCCCTGCCGTGTGCCGTAGGGAAGAAAACCCGCTGTAATCACGTTGGCGCCATCTCGTGAGCCTCTTACCACGCCGTGGAACCCCGCCGGAACCCGTTCCGACGCGGAGCCGAGAGTCAAGTGTCGGCGGCCGTCCGCGCGACAGGTGTCAAAGTGTCCCGAGGCCGCGCAGTTCGACCCATCTGGAGTGTCTGGCGCCGGCTGGCCCACACGGTCGGTGGGTCCTACTGCTGCTACTGGGGATCAAATAAATTCTGCCCCAACCGTCGCAGCCCCTCACCAAACCCGACCCCGAGCCAGCGGAAAGTCAACGAATTTGTAAAGTGTCACCAGCGCGCTAGCGGTGCGGTAGGCTCGAAATTGAACGCGCACCTGGACTGGTCCGGGCGACCGGGCGAGGCAAGCTAAACCAATTACACCGGCCTGAGACGCTGAGTGGCCCGGTGGTCGCGGCACACGGCGTGGAGAAAGCTTTTAAGCCGCAAATTAATCACTCTCCTGCTCCGGTTCGGTTTCAGCGCGAGGAGTGGACCGTGCACGGTGCACGGTGGCAAATGGTCAGTGTAAAACAAGGCCGTGTTATGAAATGCAACACCCTGGCTTGGGGTTAACTGGTCACTAGACTTGCATGCAGCTTCCCGGCGGACTAGCCCGACCTGGAAACACGCGGAACAATCTGCCCGTCACGAGATTATTTTCCTTTCTTCATTTCCGTCATCCGCACTCACTCGTGGAAGTGTTCCTTCCGCTCTCTCTCTTTCTCTCATTCTCTCTCTCTCTCTCTCACCATGAAGCCAAAATTTATGGCCAAAGATCATAAATGCTATAAATCTCAATTGATGTCGATTAAGGCGCACACACATGGTACATCCGATTCCGGATTAAGCGGGACGCGTGTCTGCCTGTGACCGGCGCAAGATGCGGCTGAGCGTTCGTTCGCTCACAACATCCACAACAAGACGCAAGACGAGCGCATCATCCGCATCATGCCGCCTAACAACATTGTAAACAGCAACGGGAGAACGGCAACCCGGCAAGACGAACAGCAAGCCCTGAAACAATGGCCTACGAAACGCGCGCCGCTCAAATGGGATCGTTCACCGTGGATGCGCGCAGACGAGCATGCGCCCGTCCCGACGATTGTTTTTAACTCAATCCTTCCGTTTTCCGCTGTGCCAGTGTTTCCGGTTCGGGCCTTCACCGCTCGTGCGCAAAGTGCGCCAAGGCTCGTACGACCTTCTCGCCTTCGGTGCGCACGCCCGATTCCCCTTCTGCTTCTGGTCTCACTTTATCGTACGAACAAAACAAAAGGACGGTGTTGTCAAGCGACGACGGCGTCCAGCGCTTGACAGATCGCACGCGTCGCGACGGGTGAAAGTGAGTGAGAAAATTAATATTTATGGCTGCATTTGCCCGCTCGCCAGATTCGTGGTTTGACAAGGTGCAACCATGATTGTGTGGATTGCCTTGGTGACCGATCGTTTAATGCGCCGGTTGCATTTGGTGTTGCATATTACCATTATTTCATCCGTCGTGTTCGGTGTAAATTTAAGTTTATTTGTTCATTTTGATTGAATTAAGTTATATTAAATCAAAATAAACAAAGTAAGTAAATTTTTTTATACTAAAAATAACACACAAACTGATTATTCAACCACATTTTTAAACGCTCGTTAGCCTAGCAATCTTTGCCCTAAACTAGATAGGATCTAAACATAAAAGTTCAAAATTTGATGGATTAACACCAAACCAGATGTGGTGATAGAGTATCCATTTCAAGAAATATCTCTAATATGTTTGAACAACGTTGTTGAAATTTTACGCCTAGTAACCAAAAACTTTCATGATATTATTAAAGAGAGTGTAACAGCTTTATTTTAAGCTTTCCTTAGTTTGAACTTTGAAGAACTTATCTTCATTCTCATCATGAGATTGTTTCCATTGTTTCTTCCAACTTTGCACAGCCAGAACTTTAATTCATAATAAATCCAACCAACGATTTCGATTATGTTATTATCAACAGTAGAAGGTATGGTTACATATACCTCAACATCTTATGCTCCATGAATAAACAATAAATAATTTAAATTAATTGTGGCTTTTAATTAAAAAAAATGCTTTAAAATAGATGATATCAAATTTACGACAGCTATAGTAGAAAATATATCACTGCTGCCATGATGGTAAGACGCCATCTGTTGACGGGTAA
>KZ073177.1:11215-24959 GCA_002091845.1 Anopheles cracens
GCTCGATGGGTGGGAGAAAAGCTCCAAGAGAACCGAGACGGAAGCCCCCACGTTTGACCCATTTCCCTCTGGACGAGGGGAGAGACCCAAATCATTCCGTTCCTCACAGCTCACAGACTAGCCTGCTGAGGTTTTGACTCCCGGAACGACCAAGTAGACAGGTTTGGTGCGATTTCCCCGTAGTACAAATCTCAAGCCTACGAGCTCCGATGGGCTCGATTACTTCATTAAGACGGAGTGGAGTGATAATGGTAATTACATAGAATTACCAGGATGGGTTACTGTTTAATTACATGCCAGGCGGCGGCGCTGGCCACTCCCGTGGCTTGATTTCCAGCGGATTCCAGCGGCGAGCCCAAGCCAAACGAACATGCTCCTCGCTCCGCACGCCTTCCTTCCGACCCGGCACGTTCCCATCGGGCCGGTGTGCTATCTCTGATTGCATTCTTTCCAGTGCGTGACGCATTTTGCAAAACAACAAAATCGCTCCACGATCGCCTGCTCGTCATGTTTCTCTTGGCGAAC
The DNA here is from genome assembly GCA_002091845.1 of Anopheles cracens. Classification (NCBI taxonomy): domain Eukaryota; kingdom Metazoa; phylum Arthropoda; class Insecta; order Diptera; family Culicidae; genus Anopheles; species Anopheles cracens. The sequence goes on from KZ073177.1 coordinate 11,741, forward strand.
GCGAAGATTCCTGTGCGGAAATATTTTCAACATTACCCGCGGAAAATTGTGTACGTTGCACGGGGCGCACAATTGAAACTTTTGAACGAGCGCTTGTGACGACGGTGGTGGTGTTTGTTTGTCGAGCCAGGAGCGAAGGAAACACTTTCGCATTCAAAGGTTAATCATGACATGAAAGTTTGCTTTTTTGTTTGTTTCGAGGCACCCTTTTCAGAACATAAATGCAATCGATGGTGGGAAAAGTTTGTCAGTCGAAGTAACGAACCGTGTGATTGAAGTGGCTGCTTTTAGGAGGGGAAATTCTAGGCATAGAGCACATATTCAGGAACCAGTCAGAACTAATTGAAACTAGTTTGAGAGGTTTTGGCGTACTCATCAATAGAGTTTGGAGATGGTGCTGCTTAAGAGGTGGCTCCTCTTAATGATTTGAGATATGTGTTTCAAGAAAATGCGAGCTTTATGTAACACAGAAACTCTTGCAAAAAAACTTGAGTAAATCGTGATAGTAGAAGTTTATTTTTATTTTTTTAGTTATAATTGAAAAAAACTTCAAATTGTTTATACAACATTTTAAAAAAGTACTATAATATATTCTATCAGGTAACAATTTATATTAACTATTTTGTACATGGCATCTAACAACTTTCTTTTTTGAGCGACATGATGAGTTTTGATTATAATCGAATTTTACAAAAAAAAATACTAAAAGTTACTCAATCTTGATCCCATTAACCAGCTTTCTAATAATAAGCACAATTGAAACATTTTAATGACAAAATTCCCCTTCAGATCTAAAACTATGTCCTTTTCTAATAAAGACATTCTATTTCTCCATTATTTTCCCAACACTTTCGCTTGGAACGCATTCTCACGGCAGCTTTCACGCAGTCGTACGCATTCCACCACCTGACGAACGCGAACTTGGCGCATCGCCCCGCGAGCTCGAGAGACAAACGGGGCGCAATTTGTGCATTGCAACTCAAATTTGCATAAATCAACCACGCAGAAACAAATCGTGCACCAGACGAACGGGCGCCCTTCTAAAGGCTTCTATCCTTGGCTGCGTCTGGCAAGTGAAACGGCGACAGAGATGAAGAGAGAGAGAGAAGCACAAAACGCACTCATTTGCATGCACTTCCGATCGCCGCGGAAGGTAATCTAAATAAAACCTTCGCCGCGCTCGATTAGCATTGTGGTGTTGAAGGCAAACATTGCTAAAAAAAATCACATATGCACATGTGAAAGGAATGATGAAAAAGGGAATAGCAAGCACCGACTGGTAGACACTTCCTTCCGGTTTCGGTAGAATAGCAACGCTGGAGCAGCTGGTCAATAACTGCCACTAACTGGGCGGGTTAAAGATGGAACTCATGCGCGCAGAAAATTAGCGATAATCGGGTACTGAGAAGAAAAAAAACACAACCCTACGGCAGCTTTAATTTTTAAATACTTTCGACGAACTCACTTTCAACGAGTCGAGGTTTAAACGAGCTAATGAGCCGTGCTCTTTTCCTGCCCGGCGGCTAATTTCACACTCCACGTACACATGGACGCCGAGCATAAACACTCCAACATTACCCGCGGAAAATTGTGTACGTTGCACGGGGCGCACAATTGAAACTTTTGAACGAGCGCTTGTGACGACGGTGGTGGTGTTTGTTTGTCGAGCCAGGAGCGAAGGAAACACTTTCGCATTCAAAGGTTAATCATGACATGAAAGTTTGCTTTTTTGTTTGTTTCGAGGCACCCTTTTCAGAACATAAATGCAATCGATGGTGGGAAAAGTTTGTCAGTCGAAGTAACGAACCGTGTGATTGAAGTGCCTGCTTTTAGGAGGGGAAATTCTAGGCATAGAGCACATATTCAGGAACCAGTCAGAACTAATTGAAACTAGTTTGAGAGGTTTTGGCGTACTCATCAATAGAGTTTGGAGATGGTGCTGCTTAAGAGGTGGCTCCTCTTAATGATTTGAGATATGTGTTTCAAGAAAATGCGAGCTTTATGTAACACAGAAACTCTTGCAAAAAAACTTGAGTAAATCGTGATAGTAGAAGTTTATTTTTATTTTTTTAGTTATAATTGAAAAAAACTTCAAATTGTTTATACAACATTTTAAAAAAGTACTATAATATATTCTATCAGGTAACAATTTATATTAACTATTTTGTACATGGCATCTAACAACTTTCTTTTTTGAGCGACATGATGAGTTTTGATTATAATCGAATTTTACAAAAAAAAATACTAAAAGTTACTCAATCTTGATCCCATTAACCAGCTTTCTAATAATAAGCACAATTGAAACATTTTAATGACAAAATTCCCCTTCAGATCTAAAACTATGTCCTTTTCTAATAAAGACATTCTATTTCTCCATTATTTTCCCAACACTTTCGCTTGGAACGCATTCTCACGGCAGCTTTCACGCAGTCGTACGCATTCCACCACCTGACGAACGCGAACTTGGCGCATCGCCCCGCCAAGCCGAGAGACAAACGGGGCGCAATTTGTGCATTGCAACTCAAATTTGCATAAATCAACCACGCAGAAACAAATCGTGCACCAGACGAACGGGCGCCCTTCTAAAGGCTTCTATCCTTGGCTGCGTCTGGCAAGTGAAACGGCGACAGAGATGAAGAGAGAGAGAGAAGCACAAAACGCACTCATTTGCATGCACTTCCGATCGCCGCGGAAGGTAATCTAAATAAAACCTTCGCCGCGCTCGATTAGCATTGTGGTGTTGAAGGCAAACATTGCTAAAAAAAATCACATATGCACATGTGAAAGGAATGATGAAAAAGGGAATAGCAAGCACCGACTGGTAGACACTTCCTTCCGGTTTCGGTAGAATAGCAACGCTGGAGCAGCTGGTCAATAACTGCCACTAACTGGGCGGGTTAAAGATGGAACTCATGCGCGCAGAAAATTAGCGATAATCGGGTACTGAGAAGAAAAAAAACACAACCCTACGGCAGCTTTAATTTTTAAATACTTTCGACGAACTCACTTTCAACGAGTCGAGGTTTAAACGAGCTAATGAGCCGTGCTCTTTTCCTGCCCGGCGGCTAATTTCACACTCCACGTACACATGGACGCCGAGCATAAACACTCGACGGCACATACGCGTTCAATTATTTAATTAGACAAAACACTCGCCCGGTCCCTCCCGCAGCGGTGGGTGGTAAATGATTCGAATGATTTTCGTTTCATCCTTTGTTTACCGGTTCGATGCACATGCACACGCGCGAGGGGGCGAAGAATAAACCCGGCGAGAAAGGCCATAACAAATTCTCGCGCCAGCGAAGCCGGTTACGAGTTTAAATTCGCACGAAACGACTCGTAATGGCACCTGGACCGCCCGGAAGCACGCTTCATTTTACTAGGTTGGAAAAAAAAAAGAAAAAAAGGAAGAGAAGTTCTCGAACCTGCTGCAAAAGTGCATCCAATGCATTCGCTCGTCACGTTCTACGGTGGACGGTTTACCAGTTGCAACACGTTTCAAGCCATTTCTTCACCACATAAACCACAATCATGTGCTGCCAATGGAGAAGCAAGCGAAAAATTAGTAAGAACTGTGCTAAATAAAACAATTAATTCATTCACACTGAAATGCACGTACAGCCCCTCGTCTAAATCAAAACGAAAGAAATGCATTAAATTGCACGGCAACATAAATATTTCCACAAAAATGCATAAATGTACGAGCAAAACACAAAAACCAGCAAAACAATCCTTTCCCACCCACAGAAAATGGAAATGAACGAAATAATTCGCGTGCGCGGGCGAAGCGGGCGTTATAAATTATTCGTTCAATAATTAAATTCAATAAATGCTCGCAAGGCGCACCCGTCGCGGAAACTGCATTTTGCCGAATTGGTGCACAGCAAAGTTTTCCCGCAGTTTTATCATTCCATGATTATTTGCACTTAAGCAAAAAAAAAGAATTCCCCTAGAGCAATCGGAAAACCGCAGCGTGCAAAAACTCTCTCTCTCTCTACAGCTGTAGCAGGTTACTGTGTGTTGTCTCCTTCTCCACAAGCCACATTCGGCGGTCGAGACGAGATGGCTTTATCACGCCGTTGGCAGTTCGAGTGCGTTTCGCGTTGCCTACTCGCTCACCTGGCGGGTCATGCAATTTTCGGTGCTTCCATCCAGCCGCTTTTTTGCTTACTTTCTGCAAACAACATCATTTGCCGCTTACTTTCACAATCGCCCAACCGTGGAGCCGTGCAGTTTTTGCGGCAGGCACCATTAGATGGGGTCAATCGAAGGGTGATTGTGCGCGTAAGATCCATAAAAAACCAAAGGAGGTTTCCAAAAACCTCTTGCGGGTACTTCCACGGGCAAATACGGGTTGGGAAAGAAAAGCTCTCCGTCTCTCTGTGGAAGGAAAAGCTCCAAAACAAGCGTCTAATCATCAGGTTCGGGGAAGTTTTGCTTTCCTTTGCGCGCGAGATGTTCAATTTCGTTTTCTATTTTACGGCCACCGGTGTGGGTAATAATATTATGACACCGTTGCGCAACGTCGTGGTTGGAATTTTTGTTTGAGATGCAAGGTTGCAGTGTCCGGCAAAAGACAACCGGAGTGATTATTGCATGCTTTCTCACATTGATTAGGAGCAGCACGCGGACACTAATGATAGCGGCCATGTTTGAAGGTATGAGAAAAATGCAAAAAATAGCATAATCCACAAGTGTTTCATAGATTGCTTAATCGTACAATGGACGGTTTTGGCGCCAGAAATAAGATTGCTTTAAACCACTCAGCAAAAGTGTAATTTAAACAATGCATCGATCCAGTCAGAGGTGACGGAAAAGATTGATGGTTTGCCTAACGCGGAGTGAGCCATGAGTGTAAATTTTATAAATGGGATGGAGTCGTCCAATTTCCTGTCGGTTACTTCTAGTGAGTCCTGTGTGACTTTTGAAGGATTTTTCAACGCATCTGCAATGATGTACTCTTGAACTAGTTCTTCACTCGTTTAATTCTTTTCACGAGAATCAATTCTTGATACACAAATTGTCAAAAACGTTCAAATGCTAGACATTAGTTGTATAACAGTGTCTAAAAAGAAGTCAAATAATACGAATCTTGAACGTAAAAATGGTCTAAAAGTCAAAGAGTCAAATTTGACACAAACAAAGTGACTGTACTGAATGAAATTACTATTTTTAGCACATTCCATATCAATTTTATAATGATTACGATTTTTTTTTGCTTTACCAATCTAACCATCAGTCGAGCAATAAAAATATATTTCATTTAAAGCCACCATACAAATTCAGCACACACTGTGCGTGCGTGCACTCCCGATTGCATACCTCGCAGGCGCATCAATCATACTGCACTTACCTTTCAGCGGTGTCTTGAGCGTTCCGTTCGCCGTGCCGTTTCGCTTCAGCAGCATATTGCGCTTCGACGGTGGCGATGCCTTCAGCTGCTCCGGCACGAGCGGTATCGAGGCGCTCGTTACGTTGGGAGATATACGTTTCTCTGTGGGGGAAGAGATGGAGTAAACGGTGGAACGGGCGTTAGAAGCGATTTTCAATGTCTGCCAGTCGTGCGCATTGTCTACCTTCAGGCGCGTACGAGCGGGACGCGATGTGCTGGTTGCGTTCAATTTTCAAACCCGGATTTTCAAAATCTCTCGAGACGGCAGAGCATTTCCCGAAATCTAACTGAAACCCCGGGGATGGTCTACGCTACTGGGCTGTGCATTCTTCTCCATAAATCACCTCGCGATGCCCAGTGGAGTGGAAAAAGAAACTATTTCGCCGGCTGCGTCATGAACCCTTTTGGCAGGAATGTGCCACCCGAGAGAGCACATTTCCGGGAACGAAAATTTATACGACGCTATTTCCGACGCACAGCAAACGCGGTAAAATACGAGTTTTTACGAGAAACCGAGCGTCTCAACTGCTGATTTGATCAAACAGTCGAGTGCGCGCCCTTCGGCAGTCTTGCTTGGCTTTCAAAAAGTGCTTATCATCGTCATAAGACCGTGACGAATATGGCGACCGATCCTGCCTGCAGCAGCCGCACCCACCTGTGCCCCAGTGTGTTGACCAACAATCCGGAACATCGGTGAAACCAGCATCGAATCTAGGCTAAGATCAAATCTCGTTTTCATCTCCATCGAGCGCCAAATCACCATGCAGACCCAATTACACCGTGCCGCCAGTGCCGGTGACTCCGCTGTCCGGAACGGAGCGAAGACGACGACTTCATCGGGTCTGCGGGCGGCACGGTTTACATTTCCGTAGAAGGAAAGTGCCGGGAATCATCAACCTTCTCCGGTGTGTCGTAAGAAGAAGTGGACTTTGAAAACAACAGACCTCCCGAACGGGCAGAAAATCGTCCTTCGATTTCTTCGACATCTTCGTGCTCACTCGTCCTTCTAAAACAGATCAACGGATCGCTGCTTGATCGTAACCAATCTTCATCCGGCAACGAAGATACGGACGCAGAGAGTATTCAATTCGATTTTCCCCGTATCTTTTCCCACCGGCGTGGTGGGCACTCCAGCGTCGTGGACCCATTTCGTCCTCGTCGCTCCAGAAACGAACATGGAGATGGCAAATCAAATCATGAATAAATTACACATCTCCTGTTCTCCTCCTGCACTTGTGCCGTGTGTTTGTACTACTGCATCATTGACCGGTGTGCTGCTGGTCTGTCGTGTGTTTGTCCAGCCCGTCCGGATCGATTCCGTAACGGACGACCCGCCAGGTGGCGTTCGAGAAGTCAACTGTCTTTCCCCGGTCCGACTGCGGACATGCATGGCGAAACAACAACAAACAAGATAGAACACCTCCGTCCGCCTCCGTCCGCCTTTTCCGGAGCTGCTCCATACTGCTCCATCGGATCGGAGAAACTGTTTCATTCACAGTTCCAGTACCACCGGCACTGAAGCGGCGATTGGCCCCGATGGGACCTGTTTCTGTCATTAACTCACCTCGTGTTCCATTGAGGTATCGCGTATCAGTTGGGCACCGAGGACGATGAGAGCAGCCGATGGAATACGTCAACAAAACTCAACAAGACACAAGCATGCGGCGTGTAAATAGCGATCGAGCCGTGGAGGACTTTCTTGATCAACTTGAAATTAGTACACGGTAAGCGATTAGTGTATAGACAAATGACGAAATAATATCCATTATTTCTGAACCTACAAAGTTTGACAGTACCTAAGATATACTACAATCTGATAAGTCAATCTGATAAGTTATTGCAAGTTGTGTAGTTGAGATGTGAGTCAAGAAAATTGAATATCTCCCTAACTCCACGTCTCAGTCTCGGACAAAATCCAGCTGTAGAATAATACAAATATACAAACGCAAAAGAGCTGTACAGTTGACCTACAACATTAACCTATCAAAACCACCGTTCCGTATACACTCTCGTTCACTCAACATCAATAAATATACAAATCCCAATCGCAAAAGTACCACTCACGGCGAAAAGCACAGACGCATCACACTGGCACTGGGCAAATGTATTTCTCGTTGGCCTTATCCACAGCACCAGCGCCTCCGGCTCCACACGTTCGCCGACGCGAATGGAGAACAGCATGAATGGAGCAACGTCCCAAACAATATGTGCAAAGCGGACGGCGAAGAAAAGAAAGCCCCGACCCCGGGCTCGCATCCGAAGAAACCGGCAAACGTTATGCAAGCGATTTCCTCTTGCGAATCTTGCGACGCAATCCGCTACATTCTTGCCATAGCGCATTCTTCCGCTGCCGGGCCAGCGGCGTGTGATGCATCGTCTGCATCGCTGGCCATTTCATCATATCGCGCTACAGTGTCGTCTTCATTCCACCTTCACCAACCGGGTGCACAGTACGTTATTGCATCTACCGGGCATCTCGCCTGGTGCGGCTGACATTAGATTCTACTTTTCAAGCAAAGTAGCGCATCTTGTAAGGCGAACGAAATCTATCCGCTTGACGGTGGGATGGATCACTTTTTTCTCCATCCGCTCTCCGACTTGGAAGATGCACAACACACCCGGCTAGTGAATTGTACCGGTGAATGCATTATGACAAGCAGAATGCAACCGAGAGCTTCACGCTGCACCCGTTTTCTTCACTTTTCTCGGCTGCCGTATTACGGAGCGCCTAATCGACCCGGTGAAGCTGGGGAGCGTTGTGGAGCGTGAAATATACCGGGCTAACGACGAAGCGAGCTGACCAGAGGCCCTGGTTGGGTAACGGAATTGGCCAGAACGCGCAGGGTTCCTGTTGTTGTTCCCACTGAACGGGGCGAAGCTGGAGAGCAAGAGGTGGGAAAAACGAACCGGAAAGCATAAAGTAATTCGCCCTGAGTTTAACCTCAGCACCCGGCCCGGCCCGGGCCATATCTGTCGTCGGTTCTGCCATCCAGCGTTCCTTAGGACGGGTACCTTCTGACGGTCGTACCAGCGGGTGGTATTATTATTACAATCCGCTGGCCACCCCAATCCCCGTGGATGCAGAAAAAAAGCTGGTTGGCCTTCACTGTCGGCGCACACAACGAACCGTCCAGAGAGTTCCTTCCTTTGCGATGGGATGCAAATTTGCTTTTTAACCAGCTTCGCTCCCAGTGTCCCCATTCGGAACCCGTCTTCCACATTGGCGGGCGATTGAATGGATGAGCGTAATTTACGGAGAGAGAGAGAGAGAGAGAGAGAGAGAGAGAGAGTGGGGGAAGAAAATCACGCAGCTGATGATGCTGCGACAGGAAATGGGTTTCGCCCGCGACGCACGGCGCATTGCTGGCCATCTTACTTTGAGCCGGCGGACTTTGAACGTACCATACAATCGGTATGACTTGCTTAATGCTATTAGCTGCTGCATGGAACTACACAGACACATGATGCCATAGGCGATTAGAGCATCCGAATGCCAGGAGCTACTTGGCGCTCGGTACCACCAACGCAACCTGTTTCATTACCACCACAACACACGCTCGCTTGAGGCTGATTAAAAGTTGAACCATGGTTGTGAGACACACCGAGACAGCGAGAAAGAGAGTGCCCAATAAATAACAAGCTTATTACTCTAAGTTATACTCCGAAAGCGCTGGTCAAACGAAGCTATGGAGCCCACCGAGCGGAACGGCGCAGATTTGACCCGACACTCGGTTATTAGAAAATGTTCCCGGGTAGGTGTGGGACGTCAGTCAACCAACATGGTGCCCTATATGGAGGCCCTCCCGCTTAGGTTGTTCGCAGATGCAGTGGCTCGATTGTTTCAAAGACAATCAACAACAGCGCACTCAAACTACGACGACCACAACTACGGCGGTTTAATGCAATTCAATGTTATTCCGCGTTTTACTCGCCTCGCGGCCAGCCAACAAGAAGCAGGTCACCAGTTACTTCCCACCCGGCAGTCCAAAGAAGAGCATCGGTGCCGGAAATCGTCACCTTGGCACGCCGCGTCAAAGTATTCGGATTATTCTAACTGCGTTTAGGGCGGTCCAGCTACAATAGTATAGGGAAGAAAATCACGCAGCTGATGATGCTGCGACAGGAAATGGGTTTCGCCCGCGACGCACGGCGCATTGCTGGCCATCTTCGCTAATGGAAACTGGCAACGATCTAGGTGACCAACTCAATTGACCACCGGCCCGCTCGGTACGAAGGTAAGCAAAGACAATCATCAGGGGCATCGGGGAGAAACAAAAAACTTTAATGTACTTACGCAAGGCGGCAGCCGCCCGGGCTGCGCTGCTACGCGCCGGTACTTGGGCGCCATTCGTCTTCGACGGCGGACCCAGGTCGCTGGATGAAGAATTAATTGTGCGTACATCTCGCTTTTTGGCCGGTCCTGGAAGAGATAGCAGAAGAAAGACACACATTAGCAGGGGAAGTCATGCGGAGAGTTAAACATTATCGTTTCTGTCCCGTCGTCGTCGTTTGGTGCATTTGATTTATATGCTAGACTTCTCGACCTTAGATTTATCTTACGGCCTCCACCGTTTGTTACCTTCGGAAAATGTGACCAACGTTTCCGATAGTATCGATACGCTGCTGCGCCACGCTCCCATACACACATTATCTGCCCACTAGATAAACGGCTAATAGGAACCAGGACCGGAATGGCAAACCGAACGCCACTTAGCGTAGGGTTCCACATTAGCATAATCGTGCCGCTCCCATGGCAAGGTCTCGCTGGTCCTAACGGTCAACAAAACACACCAACAAGGAACACTATTGTGCTGTCAGATTTTTGTTTGCAAATTTATTGGTGCCATTCGCGCCGGGTTTGCCCTTCCGCACGCATCATAAGCACTGTTATCCTCGGACGACGTACACACACTATCTACCATCTGGCAATGGATGCCCTGGGTCACAGGGCTTTCACACTCAGCGGCTTCTGGTGGACGACGATCGCAGCGTTTGGCCGACCCTAACCCAATTCACAACACCGAGGCGAACCGAGCCGATGCACCTCAATCTTCTGGCCAAAGCGGCCACAATGGTGTACGGGAACCTCCTTCTGGCTACACTTTCATCGTATGAGGAGGAGGATCTTCGGGTTTTCAGACTAAAATTACACTCGTCTCTCGCGCAGCTGTCGTCGTATGCGTACACCTTGGCAAGCCAGTACACTCGCGGCTACCTGAGGCTACAGGGCATCAGCGCGCGGGCACAACCCGATTTGAGGTTATGTCAAGAATTCAAGATCACGCGATGGCGGTGGTATGTCTGCCCCCGCGTAATGCGCACTCGCGCACACACCACCACTATTTGATCTACAATTTACACCCAAACACCGTTCGTTAGCGAACGCTCCGGTGGGGATTGAAAATTAACCTCACTTCCCGAAACCACCATCGTCTCTTGCCTGGTCTGGAGGTCTGAAGGAGTCTTTGAGCCGGCGGACTTTGAACGTACCATACAATCGGTATGACTTGCTTAATGCTATTAGCTGCTGCATGGAACTACACACACACACATGATGCCATAGGCGATTAGAGCATCCGAATGCCAGGAGCTACTTGGCGCTCGGTACCACCAACGCAACCTGTTTCATTACCACCACAACACACGCTCGCTTGAGGCTGATTAAAAGTTGAACCATGGTTGTGAGACACACCGAGACAGCGAGAAAGAGAGTGCCCAATAAATAACAAGCTTATTACTCTAAGTTATACTCCGAAAGCGCTGGTCAAACGAAGCTATGGAGCCCACCGAGCGGAACGGCGCAAATTTGACCCGACACTCGGTTATTAGAAAATGTTCCCGGGTAGGTGTGGGACGTCAGTCAACCAACATGGTGCCCTATATGGAGGCCCTCCCGCTTAGGTTGTTCGCAGATGCAGTGGCTCGATTGTTTCAAAGACAATCAACAACAGCGCACTCAAACTACGACGACCACAACTACGGCGGTTTAATGCAATTCAATGTTATTCCGCGTTTTACTCGCCTCGCGGCCAGCCAACAAGAAGCAGGTCACCAGTTACTTCCCACCCGGCAGTCCAAAGAAGAGCATCGGTGCCGGAAATCGTCACCTTGGCACGCCGCGTCAAAGTATTCGGATTATTCTAACTGCGTTTAGGGCGGTCCAGCTACAATAGTATACATTTTTGGAGCATTGAATGCCTTAGCAGGCGAGTGCTCACAGATGTACTTGAACTCTGACGCCATAGGCCTAGATTTAGCGACATTTATTCACCGACCTTGAACCGTTTGCGCTCCAGTCCAGTAAAAGGGCCAATTGAATGATAATTCGGTGGTCCACTTTCGCTAAGGTTACACCACGCACCAGCCGAATCTCTCATTTGGAATTCGCTCAAGGCAACGCTCTATAGAGTAGAGGGTCGCTTTTAGCCGCGCAATAGATGCACATATTCATCAGATATCAAATCGTCATTCCAATTTCCCGGAGGATGTAATTAAATGAAATAGTTATTCCAAAAGTTCTTCCTCTGCGCTCTTCGAGTTGGTTTGGAATTTCAAACTGGCCCACACTCGCACGGACATGCTCCACTGGGTGCCGCTGAAAGCTGTCTTTGAAAACCGTCATACATAATTCTCCCCCAACGAAAGCTCCGCGCATTTGCACATCTCTGCTCCTGATACCGGTGCGGCGCGCTGTGTGATCGAAACCGGTAATTAAGGACGCTCGGGAGAGTCGAGTTCGAGTTCCCGGTCGTCACAAGACAAGCCACCGACACCGACATCGAATAATTATAGCCTCCGGGTCCGGGTCCCTGGCATCTTTGGATTCGGCTCGTGTGTGTGTTTCACTTTAATTACCAATCAATACAGTCGAGCAAATGTGCACCAAACCGGGGGTGGTTTCTGCGCCGAGCATGGGCGCCGTGTGCACGATCGGTTGTAACATTGGAGCGTGGTTGGGATATGGAAATGTACTTTTCGCGATAGCGGGTGGCAATGACACGAATTCCGCGATATGGTAAGCGCCGAGCCGGGGCGCTACCGAATTTCGGGGGAAGGACAAGTTCCAATTTGCCACCAACGAGAACGGGAAGGTCTTGATTTAGTGTAATTGGAGTTGGTTCGGCGGGAATTCAACAAGCGGATTAGAGCAATGCACTCCAGTCGAGATCTCTCGGAAGATAACATTCCATTTGGTGTTTGGATTAGATTTCTCTCAGATTTAAACATGGGATATAAAAGCCTTCTGTATGCTATCCTTTAATTTGTTACTCTATGTTAGATTTAATACGAGTTTTGCAATATTATAGATATTTTGAATCGTTTATGTATAAACCATAGAAAGGCCATAACAAATTACCATACAAATGATTGTTTAAAACTCATTATCATGATAAAAATTTCATAAGTTGTCAGCATCATACAAAAAAGATCGCATTACAAGCATTCCTATCTTCATTCCTTTCGCAAATGGGCCGTCTAATCTTCACCATCTTTAGCAACACCCCGATTAAGAGCTAATTCGCACGCCCTCTACGGTGAAAGTTGCGGGAGAGCACAACCAAAAAACAGGCATAGCTCCCGTCACCTGATCGCCATTAGATTGTGCCACCGGTGCGATTATGAACTTCGCAGCGTAACCCTTTTCGGTTGGCCCGTGTGCACAGGGCGCACACCTCCACAGCATTTTTAAGCGTATTTTTACCTTCCTTTTTAATTAACCTAACAAGTTGCGGATCGTTCCCAGGCCGACGCCGGCCAAGGAAAGTAGTCCAAAGCCAGCCAGAAAGGGATTGTTTGTTTGAAGGTGAGCGCAAACCAGTGGCACAT
>KZ073177.1:34661-65142 GCA_002091845.1 Anopheles cracens
ATGTGCCACTGGTTTGCGCTCACCTTCAAACAAACAATCCCTTTCTGGCTGGCTTTGGACTACTTTCCTTGGCCGGCGTCGGCCTGGGAACGATCCGCAACTTGTTAGGTTAATTAAAAAGGAAGGTAAAAATACGCTTAAAAATGCTGTGGAGGTGTGCGCCCTGTGCACACGGGCCAACCGAAAAGGGTTACGCTGCGAAGTTCATAATCGCACCGGTGGCACAATCTAATGGCGATCAGGTGACGGGAGCTATGCCTGTTTTTTGGTTGTGCTCTCCCGCAACTTTCACCGTAGAGGGCGTGCGAATTAGCTCTTAATCGGGGTGTTGCTAAAGATGGTGAAGATTAGACGGCCCATTTGCGAAAGGAATGAAGATAGGAATGCTTGTAATGCGATCTTTTTTGTATGATGCTGACAACTTATGAAATTTTTATCATGATAATGAGTTTTAAACAATCATTTGTATGGTAATTTGTTATGGCCTTTCTATGGTTTATACATAAACGATTCAAAATATCTATAATATTGCAAAACTCGTATTAAATCTAACATAGAGTAACAAATTAAAGGATAGCATACAGAAGGCTTTTATATCCCATGTTTAAATCTGAGAGAAATCTAATCCAAACACCAAATGGAATGTTATCTTCCGAGAGATCTCGACTGGAGTGCATTGCTCTAATCCGCTTGTTGAATTCCCGCCGAACAAACTCCAATTACACTAAATCAAGACCTTCCCGTTCTCGTTGGTGGCAAATTGGAACTTGTCCTTCCCCCGAAATTCGGTAGCGCCCCGGCTCGGCGCTTACCATATCGCGGAATTCGTGTCATTGCCACCCGCTATCGCGAAAAGTACATTTCCATATCCCAACCACGCTCCAATGTTACAACCGATCGTGCACACGGCGCCCATGCTCGGCGCAGAAACCACCCCCGGTTTGGTGCACATTTGCTCGACTGTATTGATTGGTAATTAAAGTGAAACACGCACACGAGCCGAATCCAAAGATGCCAGGGACCCGGACCCGGAGGCTATAATTATTCGATGTCGGTGTCGGTGGCTTGTCTTGTGACGACCGGGAACTCGAACTCGACTCTCCCGAGCGTCCTTAATTACCGGTTTCGATCACACAGCGCGCCGCACCGGTATCAGGAGCAGAGATGTGCAAATGCGCGGAGCTTTCGTTGGGGGAGAATTATGTATGACGGTTTTCAAAGACAGCTTTCAGCGGCACCCAGTGGAGCATGTCCGTGCGAGTGTGGGCCAGTTTGAAATTCCAAACCAACTCGAAGAGCGCAGAGGAAGAACTTTTGGAATAACTATTTCATTTAATTACATCCTCCGGGAAATTGGAATGACGATTTGATATCTGATGAATATGTGCATCTATTGCGCGGCTAAAAGCGACCCTCTCCTCTATAGAGCGTTGCCTTGAGCGAATTCCAAATGAGAGATTCGGCTGGTGCGTGGTGTAACCTTAGCGAAAGTGGACCACCGAATTATCATTCAATTGGCCCTTTTACTGGACTGGAGCGCAAACGGTTCAAGGTCGGTGAATAAATGTCGCTAAATCTAGGCCTATGGCGTCAGAGTTCAAGTACATCTGTGAGCACTCGCCTGCTAAGGCATTCAATGCTCCAAAAATGTATACTATTGTAGCTGGACCGCCCTAAACGCAGTTAGAATAATCCGAATACTTTGACGCGGCGTGCCAAGGTGACGATTTCCGGCACCGATGCTCTTCTTTGGACTGCCGGGTGGGAAGTAACTGGTGACCTGCTTCTTGTTGGCTGGCCGCGAGGCGAGTAAAACGCGGAATAACATTGAATTGCATTAAACCGCCGTAGTTGTGGTCGTCGTAGTTTGAGTGCGCTGTTGTTGATTGTCTTTGAAACAATCGAGCCACTGCATCTGCGAACAACCTAAGCGGGAGGGCCTCCATATAGGGCACCATGTTGGTTGACTGACGTCCCACACCTACCCGGGAACATTTTCTAATAACCGAGTGTCGGGTCAAATTTGCGCCGTTCCGCTCGGTGGGCTCCATAGCTTCGTTTGACCAGCGCTTTCGGAGTATAACTTAGAGTAATAAGCTTGTTATTTATTGGGCACTCTCTTTCTCGCTGTCTCGGTGTGTCTCACAACCATGGTTCAACTTTTAATCAGCCTCAAGCGAGCGTGTGTTGTGGTGGTAATGAAACAGGTTGCGTTGGTGGTACCGAGCGCCAAGTAGCTCCTGGCATTCGGATGCTCTAATCGCCTATGGCATCATGTGTCTGTGTAGTTCCATGCAGCAGCTAATAGCATTAAGCAAGTCATACCGATTGTATGGTACGTTCAAAGTCCGCCGGCTCAAAGACTCCTTCAGACCTCCAGACCAGGCAAGAGACGATGGTGGTTTCGGGAAGTGAGGTTAATTTTCAATCCCCACCGGAGCGTTCGCTAACGAACGGTGTTTGGGTGTAAATTGTAGATCAAATAGTGGTGGTGTGTGCGCGAGTGCGCATTACGCGGGGGCAGACATACCACCGCCATCGCGTGATCTTGAATTCTTGACATAACCTCAAATCGGGTTGTGCCCGCGCGCTTATGCCCTGTAGCCTCAGGTAGCCGCGAGTGTACTGGCTTGCCAAGGTGTACGCATACGACGACAGCTGCGCGAGAGACGAGTGTAATTTTAGTCTGAAAACCCGAAGATCCTCCTCCTCATACGATGAAAGTGTAGCCAGAAGGAGGTTCCCGTACACCATTGTGGCCGCTTTGGCCAGAAGATTGAGGTGCATCGGCTCGGTTCGCCTCGGTGTTGTGAATTGGGTTAGGGTCGGCCAAACGCTGCGATCGTCGTCCACCAGAAGCCGCTGAGTGTGAAAGCCCTGTGACCCAGGGCATCCATTGCCAGATGGTAGATAGTGTGTGTACGTCGTCCGAGGATAACAGTGCTTATGATGCGTGCGGAAGGGCAAACCCGGCGCGAATGGCACCAATAAATTTGCAAACAAAAATCTGACAGCACAATAGTGTTCCTTGTTGGTGTGTTTTGTTGACCGTTAGGACCAGCGAGACCTTGCCATGGGAGCGGCACAATTATGCTAATGTGGAACCCTACGCTAAGTGGCGTTCGGTTTGCCATTCCGGTCCTGGTTCCTATTAGCCGTTTATCTAGTGGGCAGATAATGTGTGTATGGGAGCGTGGCGCAGCAGCGTATCGATACTATCGGAAACGTTGGTCACATTTTCCGAAGGTAACAAACGGTGGAGGCCGTAAGATAAATCTAAGGTCGAGAAGTCTAGCATATAAATCAAATGCACCAAACGACGACGACGGGACAGAAACGATAATGTTTAACTCTCCGCATGACTTCCCCTGCTAATGTGTGTCTTTCTTCTGCTATCTCTTCCAGGACCGGCCAAAAAGCGAGATGTACGCACAATTAATTCTTCATCCAGCGACCTGGGTCCGCCGTCGAAGACGAATGGCGCCCAAGTACCGGCGCGTAGCAGCGCAGCCCGGGCGGCTGCCGCCTTGCGTAAGTACATTAAAGTTTTTTGTTTCTCCCCGATGCCCCTGATGATTGTCTTTGCTTACCTTCGTACCGAGCGGGCCGGTGGTCAATTGAGTTGGTCACCTAGATCGTTGCCAGTTTCCATTAGCGAAGATGGCCAGCAATGCGCCGTGCGTCGCGGGCGAAACCCATTTCCTGTCGCAGCATCATCAGCTGCGTGATTTTCTTCCCTCTCTCTCTCTCTCTCTCCGTAAATTACGCTCATCCATTCAATCGCCCGCCAATGTGGAAGACGGGTTCCGTCTAGCATATAAATCAAATGCACCAAACGACGACGACGGGACAGAAACGATAATGTTTAACTCTCCGCATGACTTCCCCTGCTAATGTGTGTCTTTCTTCTGCTATCTCTTCCAGGACCGGCCAAAAAGCGAGATGTACGCACAATTAATTCTTCATCCAGCGACCTGGGACCGCCGTCGAAGACGAATGGCGCCCAAGTACCGGCGCGTAGCAGCGCAGCCCGGGCGGCTGCCGCCTTGCGTAAGTACATTTAAGTTTTTTGTTTCTCCCCGATGCCCCTGATGATTGTCTTTGCTTACCTTCGTACCGAGCGGGCCGGTGGTCAATTGAGTTACGTTTTTTTTCTTCTTCTTACTCTAATCCCCATCTATTTCACCCAAATAGTCGCCGGAGGATAAGAAATGAGGCAGACTCCATCTTCCAGCGGTATGACTCATCATGCTTTTCTTCCCGCTCTACCCGATGATGGCGCCAGAGTCGAACGCTAATGCTGGAAGATTAATCGTCCATGGTATCCCGCGAATCACCCTTCGCTTGCCGAACGAAAACAGACAAAACCGGAGTAACCTTGCGTGCGCTAAAAGCATCCGTATTTTTGTGTGTTTTCAGCTCAAGCCTGCAGCAAAGAGAGCAAAATGTTGACGGTTCTTTGCACATTCAACTCGGGCGGTGCGAGCTCACAAGCTCCTGATTTGAGGGAGCAATTTATTAGGCGCGTTCTTAAGCCGAAAGTAAGCGCTCGCCGTGTGTTTCCAGTGGTTTGTCGGTACTGTTTGCAATGGCCAAGTTGTTTACGCAAAACCAGAGCAAATGAGCCTGAAGGATGACGAAGTGGTCGAGAGGTTGTGATTGAATTTGGATTTTGTTGGTGCTCTGGGTGAGAGATACACTTAGCAGTAGGTTCTAATGCGACAAACATGACACGTAATCGAAACAGAATGCAGGATAACTTAAAGACCATAAAGGGGGATTCAAAGATCGCTTAGAAAAACACGATTGAAGGGGATTAACACTTTTGAACATTATTTCTCCATGATAGCAACGTCCACAAAAAAGATTTGGAAAGAAGATAACCGCAACTGAATGAAGGTTCTCTTCGTAAAATGATAATTATGATATTTCAAAGCCTAAATTATTGGAATTTGCTTCACCAAAACGACCTTCTCTGAGACACATCCGTAACTTGCCTCTTTCTGCTCAACTATCGCGAGATTTCTTTAAAAAGGAAAAAAAGTAGTTCTGCTGTGAAAAGTTCCCCCAAAAGCCTTCCAGATGTTTTCAGTGCGGTTTTAACGGGTTACTGCAAACCGGACATCACATCGCACGCTGTTCCCATGCTCCCGTATCTCCACCAACAACAGCACACCTGGCAAACCGGGTAACCATGTCCGTTCCAGTGTGCGAAATTCCCAATCACGCGCAAACCCAGCGGACAAGTTCGTGAGGTGCTCCAGGACGCATACATATTCACAGCCCATTGTCGGGTTCACACACAGCTCGGGCCAGAAACCTGTCCAGCTACATACCGACCGACGACGAAAAGGACTTCGCAGAACTGTCCGGTGCGGATGAGGTACAACTCGCAGACTCGAGACACAGCTGCTGGTGATGTATTTTTTTTAATCATAATCGTCGTTTAATGGTGGACATCGTTTTTGCCGGCGATAGGGGAAGATACCATTTCCGACCCAGTCCATAGTGGGTCGTTTTTTTTCTTCTTCTTACTCTAATCCCCATCTATTTCACCCAAATAGTCGCCGGAGGATAAGAAATGAGGCAGACTCCATCTTCCAGCGGTATGACTCATCATGCTTTTCTTCCCGCTCTACCCGATGATGGCGCCAGAGTCGAACGCTAATGCTGGAAGATTAATCGTCCGTGCGTGTGTGGCAAAACCTTTCTTGATTACACAAAACTGCCATTATGCTTGCGAACAAGTGCTCCGGGCGCGATGTGGCCACCAGCGGGA
The DNA here is from genome assembly GCA_002091845.1 of Anopheles cracens. NCBI lineage: Eukaryota > Metazoa > Arthropoda > Insecta > Diptera > Culicidae > Anopheles > Anopheles cracens. Next base: position 40,441 of record KZ073177.1, read on the forward strand.
TTACCACAGCACACACACACACACGCCAACCAGTCCAAGCACCCGCGCTAATGGAAACCGGCGTGCAAGGTCAAAGGGCCGCCGGCGGCATGACTTCTTCAGCCTATCCCCGGTACCGGTTACCGATTGCCACCGTGGCAGGGAGAGGTGCTAATCAAGATAAATTGATTGCCCAAACATGATTCTTCGGTTGTTTTTTTTTTCGAACATATGCGCTAAGCAGGTTATGTTTGAGGTTCTAAATTGATATTGGAAACAATTTTCCCTCGGACGCAACAATCCACACCGACGGGGGTTTCTAGACAAAACTAGCTCGATTAATTCGTTGAAAGGTACACGGTTGTGGTTAGCGCGTGCCACTCGAAAGCATTCACACACACACGCGCGCGAGCAGAAGCATTCTATTTATGTTCTTTTTCACCGCACTCCAAGCTGACATGGGTGAAATAAACATAGATTTATAATTTCATCGTAACTCGTCGTGCGGGATAAAACTGTCGCGCAGTAAATCAAACGAAAGTTCAAGACCTGTAGTGAGACGCTAAAAAACCTGCCGGTGGAGGGATTTTTACGGAAGATTAAGTGGTGATGCGTTCCCAAACAACGGAAACCCATCGGGGAGTCATTTCGCCCAGATAGGAGATGCTGAACAGTGACAATGGAATGGCTTTCGGGAAAACTCGCGCAACAGAAGAAAGTCGTAAGTCAGCGCTAGTCTCGCACACATCATTTATGACACTTGAGGGATTCCCTAGAATTTAACCTAATTTATTGTACCTCTGTCCATCTTGCGACAGAGGCGGGTTCGGTCCGATGCTCTCTCCCAGACACCTTAACGTGCGACCCATATACATTACGACATCTCAGGTTTGGGGCGAGCACGAGTTTGTTGAAACAGCTGCTAGGAAACGCTTGACCAAACGCACCTACCCCCTAGATCGATAGTTCTGTGACAACCGGCTCCTCCAACCTCCCAGTGTCCGCAACGTTGCGCAACGACTTAACGAACACGCGAACACGCAAAACCTCACGCCATCACGTCTTCGATGTGCGCTTTCCGGTTCGAATGGCGCGATTACCTCCTGAGGGGCGGCGAACGGATCGGTTTCTCCATCTCCAAACTGCCGCCGCGTTGCAATATCGCACCGGAGCATTTGGATGTGGCAGCACGCGGTGGAGGCACGCGCGTTGCACTTGCAGGGAACCGTGACGGACCCTGCCCAAAATAGACTTCCCGTTCGGAGTTGGAGCCGGGTTGGAGCGAAGTTCATAAGTCATCGCAATGGTCAGCGTGGCGTTGAGTGAAAGAATAAAACGCGTTGCCGCGTACGTGGAGGTGTTGGACGATGCCTCGTTCGACCGCTCAACACACTCCGGCTTTCGTGGCACGCACAACAAATGGGACGCTGTAGACTCAGCGAAATGTCGATGGTGCTGTATTGATGGATGCCTTCTACGAAGTAGCAGAACTATAAATAAAAAGGTACTTCTTCGAACCCCGAGAGAGACTTCGAACAGTGCGTTAAAACGGGCCATTACTCATCGCCAAAGTCAAAGTTTCATCGCCCGCAGTACCAGGAAGAAAACAAGACAGTTTTGACGTGTGAAGTCGAAACTACTATCGGACCACAAAGAGCCTCAACATGAAATATGATCTTTACCTGTTCCCCCGGGCCGGCTTTGTTGACACAAATTAATCAATCTAAACGCTTAATGAACAAACTATTCGCTGCACCTGCAAACGGCCCATCTGCGGGTAACAACAAACCGGATATGGCAAATAATCAACACGCCCCAAAACCGGGCAACAAATTTGTTTCCTCGCATTTGTCATGAACCCACCGTCCAACCCACGTCGTGCGAAGCCGGTAGACACTCGACATGGATACCGCTTTTTTTGCTGTTTGTTGGTAGCCAGACTGTCGAATCTTGTCTGCAGTCTGTGCCTTTTCGCTTTCTTTTTTGTTGTTCCTTGTTTTGACAAACAGTTGTGCTCCACTGCAAGATTTCCGAGTGTAATTTGCAATAAAAATGAAATATGCGACGAAATTTGCACAAACACGAGTACGAAGTGTCGCCAGTGCGACATTCCATCGACGGGCAAGTCAGGTTCTGGGTGGGGTGCCGGAAAGCGTAATATCTCCGAGGTACCAGTCGTATGTCTTTGGACCGTACTTTGGAAGGACAACCGCAACCATAATCCTCGCTATTATGAAGGACGGATCATGCGTTCGGTGTGAGCCGTGTTTTTGGGGCCTCTGTTTTCGGTAACGAAGCATTATTTGTTAGTTTGCCAAAAGAAGTACACGGTTGACGATCGCTCAGCCATGTACAATATGTCAAAAAGCAAAAAACACCACTTCGAATAAATTAAACATGATTCGAAAAGGCGCTGAAAATACCACAATCGCTCAGTTACGAGCTAAATCTGAAAGCGACCGCTCAATCGCTTACCTCAAGTGCTAAGTAAATTGTACCTTGACGTATCTTTATTTATGATTCAAATTTCTTGGAAGCATCCACGAGCATCCACTGTGGCGCGCATGCATGTTTGGCGTGGTTTCGACGGACTGTACAATCCAAACACGATATCGACGTCCATCAATTTATCTTCGCATAATGCGCAGGAAAATAAAACCGTCCCCAGTGGGTTATGGTGGGGGTGTGCTCGGCGATGTCAAAACATATCTCGCCCACTTTCACCAACCACCACCGGCATGAACGCACACAGACATACATGCGATGCTCATGCTCGCAAACAACAGCCTCCACAAGTGGAAGCTGCCGGTGAAGTTGCCAGATAACCAGACGACTTTTGAGCTTCATGAAAAAAATCGAACTGGGAATTGTCCGATCATGCTATGATGGAAACCGGTGGTGTGTGTATGTGTGGGGACACCGTGAACGAACCACGGATGTCACGCACGAAAGCGGACACCATTGCACCGTGAACGTATCGCACACACCGGTGGCCGCGATCGTAATCCGTTCATGTTCGGTGTTCGAAACAGATTGATTGAGATAAACAACGCCAACATGAAACGGAACACGACATTTCGTCGGCCGGCGTCGCGCAAGTCGAGATTGTGACAACAGGCACTTAAGGACTTTCGAATCGGTCGGAGCTCTCTTCGCGACAGGTTTCGCGGAACTGTTGACATTTTGAAAGGAGGTTAAATAATATTCTATTTATTTGCTCAAGATCACTTTACCAAATCCTACCCGAGATGCAAGAGATGCCTACGACGTGGTCTAGGTACGTTGACAGCGCCTTGTGAAAGTCAAGTTCCATAGTTGCTCTGCAAAATCTGGCACAAACTTTTAAGTCAGCTTTAGAAAATCCTCATTATTGTGTGGTTTTTGTGGAGACACGGCTCTGCAGCTTGCGAGCGCAATGAAGCGAAGCGCGACTTATCAAACTTTGTTCCCGGCGAGTGATTCGAGCGCGCGCGCGCCAAACATTGCCGTCATTGAGAGCAAGCAAGGTTCCGGGCGCCGTACAAAAATATTAACAATAAGCTCACTCGCTAAGCCCAACGGAAGCCTCCGTACGAAAATCAAATCAAATGCCCGGCCCGGTTGAAACAGCAAAGCAGGTTCGCGGGCTTAAAGCACTCCTCCTTTGTGGGCCGCAATTTGCCCGACCAGTCGGATTAAGGGAGCGCGCCGTGAACTTGAAATACAAACTTCAGTTGCGGACACAAGCGAATCCAGCAGCAGCGAGGGAGAAGAAATGAAAGAGTCCCATCAAACTCGGGCCGGAAAGAAATAGAAACAATTCGAAGCACGGCTGTTGATTTGTCCATTTTTGGGAAAGCCAACCAAACACAGCTGTGCGAGCGGAGGCGGTTCCTGCCAACGTTTCCGGACATAACGGAGTAGAGTGTCGATTGACGTACGCCGCCGCCGCAGCCGAAATCGCACCGGAATGCTAATATTTCAATTAAACACATTGTGCCGGACCGTGATTCCAGCCTGGAGTCCGTAACCGAAACCGGGTGAACAATGAAGTGTCATTCGTTCGCAACTATGTTGTCTAATTGCGACTATTATCTTCTCTTATGAGCTCTTCCTGAAGTTTGAAATGCGATGATGGTGGAGCAACACGTTCCAATACATATTAATAATGGGTTGAGCTTGCTAAATAATGTTTGTTATTCAATGTCTTTAATCAAACCACTCTCCGCGGCTAGTCATTAATATGCTCCTGGCGTTTATTTCCATCACCTACAACCGAGGCAGGTGCCGGGGCTAGTAGCACCAATACCGGAAATTTGTCCTCATTTAATGGATGTTGCACAGGAAATGAAATAACCACCCAATCCAACACAATGTTAACACGCTAGTTATTGATATGATACGCTCAAATTCAACCTCCACCGAGCATCGTAACAACATAATAGCGCGCGTGCGTGTGCGTGTATTCATGTAATCCTGATTAACCGTAATGGAAACAGCTCTATTATTGCAATTGTCTTCAGCCCGTTGCTGCGCTCACCTCTTCGCCCATACCATTTCTTCCCTTTATTAATTACCTTTCTCGCGCAAAAACCATCAATAAAGTCATAACCGAAGCCGGAGACAAATTTCCGTCAGGGTGGGCGGCTAAATATAGCCAAAAACGGACCATAATTGGGTTTCAAAACTGGTTGCTGAAACAAAAAAAAAACAAGAGTTTCTTCTATTACAAATTAAGCCACAAAGCCACGGATGGATGGCGAGTAAGCAATAACACGCATTGGAAAGTGCACGCACGAATACATTTGGGTGTTTGTTTTTCCATCCAAAAATTGGCCAAATTAGTTCGTGTTGCTTCGCTTCGAGCTGCTTAAGCGTCTTCGATGCGCCATCGATTCGTCGCGGGTTTTTGCGTAACGCTTTTGTGGTTAACGAAATTTATTAGCGAAAACAAATCGCAATCAAATTCGGTCAATTGCCTCCCGGGGCTGCGCCTGGTGCTGCCCACTCACCCATTCGTTCGTAATTAACGACTCTTGTTGGTCCGAAAAATCGTTCCCTTCACACGATGTCGGGCCCGGTGGGTCCCTCTTCACCGTGCAAAATTGTACGTTCACCTCAGGCATTTCTTCTTCTCACACACGTTGCGCAACAGTGACATTCGCGTCACACACAACAGGAGGCGTTCCACAGCAGCAGCACACAACAATGAACAAAAAACCGATACCACGAGAAAGTAATATCCACCTGCAGTGGCCAAAATTTTAGTGTAATCCGATCCGTATCAAGTTTGCCGCGGAAAGCGGAAGATGCACCGATACAGGAAGTGGATTCATTCACCCGGCCGGCAAACTCCGGCCGAAGAAAAGCCGCGCCCACCTCGTGGGCTCCTCGAGCAAAACTACATTAAACGCGGCGCGGCTAATTTTCCACCAAATTTCCACCCGAAGAAAGTGGGGCTGACCGACATGAGCGAGTGGAAGGAAGGCCGAGAAAAGAGCTGATGAAACGAGCCTACCAATATCTGTTGATTGGCTCCAAAAGGTGGAAAAGGTGGAGGTCAGTTTCAAATATTGTTCCAATCCAAAACTCGGTTGCTCCTCTTGCGTGGACTCTGTCCAAAGAAATCCAGGTTTCAGGCCGTTTTATTTCCCAACTCTCGCTTCACACATGCACCCCGTCTTAATAAAGTTTGATAGTGGTAAAGTGTGAAAATGCTGCAAATGGGAGATAAAATCCGATTTTAAAACAATTTTCTCGGCATCCCGGGAACGGGAACATTAATCCCGGGAGCCAATAAAACGACACCAGAACACGCGCTAGAAGCGACTCTGAAACAGGCTGCGAACGGGTTGACATTATGTTTGATGGCCAATACTAAAATACCTTACTCTCGTTACGATCTCGAGGACAAGATCGTTCACGGATATGTTGAACATGGCACTCCTGCGGGGGAGAAAAATAACGAAAAGTCATCAAGATGTAGCAAGACATGCACACGGATTTCCTCGGGAGACAGCCAATACTCTCCCGTGCCTCGGTGTGTGTGGTCTCCTGTCGTACAATCGAAGAAAAATTGGGGCGCAACATTTCTCACCACGGTCATTTTACAGCCGCATCTCGTCCCGTGAGCGATTTTTACATCGACGATTTCACGGCTCCGAGAGTGGCGTCCTCTCGGTGGCAATTAAGTTTCCGAATCCGTCATCCTGCCCGCACGGGTGGCGTGGAATAGCCTCGGGACATTGGGGAAAATGATGTCCAGACTTTCGTGGCAAAGCACGGTGGTGACGAAACTTTCGACCAGTGTACAATCTCAAGCAGGAGAGATTTCATCACTATCAGCTGGCGCGTTTTGGATGGAGTAACTTTCTTAACAGCACGGCTCCGATGGTCCATTAATGGGGCCGGAACACAAGAATGCCTTTTCGGTGGATCATCATTAAAAAGTAATAAATGTTTAAATAAACGCCTGAAACATTTTCCGAAGTGGTGATTGTGGTGGTAGATTAATGTGTGGAGGAGGAGTTTAGCGTGATAAAATTTTAATCTGAACTATGAAACCTGCCACATGGGAACCTCACATCACGGTATGAAGATCATTTAATGGAGGTTGCTGATTGCGCTAATTAAAATGCAAATCTTGGTGTGCCGTCTTCGCGCATGGTGCCTTTAAAACAAGGGCAGAAGAATGACATTTTTGAAAGAAAAAAACCTATTCTATGCCTAGCCCATCATCACCTTGCATTTAAATACAATTGCCAAAGAAAGAAAGCCAAGAACCTGATTTCTATCAACAGTGTGACTGGTTCCATGGGAAGTCTTTATTCAACTCCTGTTGCTCTCCATTAGCTTTCCATTAATCTCCTTCTGGTTGACAGGGACCAGGGCGTACGGGCGTGCTCTGGTGCGTATCACTCTGACGTGCCGTTCACACGTCAAACCCGTCCACCGGTTCGCCCTTTCTTGCTAAACTCCCTTCCTTGCTAGCCATCGGAGGGAACAAACATAAATATTACATTTAATTGACTGCTCAAGTCAACGGACGCTGCGCGAGCTATCAAATCAAACCACCCCACCAGCAGCCGTGGGTTTCCACATTCATTCATTCTTTCCTGCAGCCGCGTCATTCATTCATTCCCGAAGAGTAATCGGAGTGCGCCAACCGTCCCGTGTTTGTTGGTGTCGGCGGCACTCAACACAACTCAAAAGACGTTACGGACGTTTTCTCACACAGTTGCCGGCAGGAAAACAAGCTCCCCCCGGGCAGTAACACCAACGTGCTCCGTTCCAAGGGAACGACTTCTGGCCATGACGTGCGAGGCACCGGTGGTACGATTCTTCCCAAAACTTCCATCCCACCGCTCAGAACCGTATCCACAATCGGAGAGAAGTGAGCCTCATATGTCTCAAACTCAGGAGGAGGTTCACCAGGCAAGCGCGCGACTAAACCCGTATGTCGAAATGTCAACCGCAGACAATTGACAGCTCTAGAACTGGAGGTATTTCCCATTCACCGCAAGCTAGGCGCGTTTCGATCGGCGGTTCACATGAAACGAATGCCGCCTGCAAATCGCATTATGTAACGCATTCCTCCTCCGGAGCGCACCAGTTTCGGAGCTGAGAAATTCGGACTAATTGGATCGACTTTGGTACGACGGGGAGAGTGCCTGCGAAACTTCTGCGAAAGGTAAATAAATGTCCGAAAAATGTACTCCCCTCTTCCGAAGGGACCCGCAGAATGGAACCAGTGCACAGCGAGGTGGAGGTGCAAATCAGATCCAATTTAAAATTCTTGCACAATCGCACAATCAAACCCCGGGACCGGACCGCATTACACTCAATTTATATTCAAAGCACTGTCCAGGGCACAGTTGTCGTGTGGATGGAGTGTTTTGGTTCTCCCCTGCAACTCGGAGCAACAAAACTGCAACATTGGGGTGGAACAGGAATTTTGAAAAGCAACACGGAGTTGCCACACCAAATACTGAGCGTTCAACAAGTTGCGCCGTTTCGTTCATATAGAAATCTTTCTAATACGTCCACCGAGCACGCAACAACTCTGACAGGATAACGACCGAACCCGAAATCTACATTAAATCATTACACCTCCAACAATCATCCAGTCACCACCGCAAGATCTTTGCACGGTTTGATTACTAAATTTACACTCTACACTCGGTGGACGTTATTGGCCAATGGCATGCCACGAAGTTAACGCGTTCCGCTTGCTCCGTGGAGAACCGCACGGTAGCTTTAAATACCATACCAGGACCAGTTTGCTCTGGCACCGTTCCGGTGGTGTATTTATCTAGCAGGCACTGCACATCCCGAGCGTACATCCACATGTTCCACATGTTCCACATTGCTCCACAAATTGCATTTCAGTGTTCCTGACGCCACGATCATATGGAGTGTGATGAGCACGGTGATGGCTCCCACTGGCGTACTCTCCGCGCTCGGTGTGTATGTGTGGAATTATGCATTCCTCCGGATTGTGTGGTGAAGCATAGCATTCTTTACCATTCCCAAAAACGAAAAGAAACCCTTCCCATTTGGAGGCTGTTGTAACAATGAGCATGGAAGTCTAAAAGAAACGAACAGAAGAACGCTTTCACGCTACCAACCGGTGTAGCCGCATAGGGTTGCAGATAAGGAAATTAAGTCTTTTTTCTTCGTTTTTTATCTTGAAAAGAAAATAAAACTATAAAAACACATCGCCTCCTTGCCGAGAACTTCTCGCCATAAGGCACCGTGAGGAAAATTAAATACAAAGGTAGCCCCTGCCATTCCGAGGATGATACCGAGCAGAGGTCCGAGAAAGTTTGCATTTTCATTTAGGACTGTAACTGCTCGGAAAGATCTTGATAGCAGCCCTTGAACCTGAGCGTACAGCGGGAGATAAGCGATGGTGTGGTGAATGTTGGAAGGGTTTCGTCTATCAGAACACACGGCTGTTTGTGTGTGACGCACAACCTAGCAAGAATCCGCCGCCTTCCAAACGAAATAAAACCATCCAAGCTGAACGTGGTTTTACGGATTGTATTTATTCTCCCGAGAGGGATGAGAGATAACCTTTCCCGAACTATAAAGTATCACACCGTAGGTAGCCACGTCAGACGGATGTTGGACGCTGTTGGGATGTGTTTTGTGCACTCTGTGCCACTACGGCACGATTCGAAAGATTGCCCGGGCGTGATAACAAATGAGTTTTGCTCAGTTTGGAACGTAATAAAAGAGGCCCATCATTCAGTGTACAATGTAAATTTGAAACCGAATCAAACATAATTGCACCCACCCCCATTACATTCAACGCGGATTCAAATGCAGATAATGAGCTCCGCCGAGGAAAAACCACCTTGCCACCGGCCCCATCGCTAATTTAGCATTCAATGAACCGTGCCAAAACCGGCGCAAGCGGAGCCCGTTAAACGATCGTTTGCGCCAACCGCGAGCTCATCTCGTTATGCTTCGCATTCCCTCCAGAACGATATTCCTCGCCGGTATCGCCTAACGGCACATTGTCCAATTTATGTGGCCGTTTAGCCGGGAGAACATTCAGCAAAACCGCACCCCACACACACGCAGACACATTACAAAACGCTCAATAACGTTCCACGCGGCATTCCGAAATAAATGTGTTCTGCTCGAAATTTTATCTAACCGGGGCGTTGACTGTTGCTGGCTGGCCGTGAACGTGTATGCAACATTCTCTGCATACGAGTTTGGCTACCTTTCCGTGGCGGGCAAACGCTCCACAAAACATATGTGTCTTTGTCAGACGCAAGCGTCTGGGATCGGAGGGACAAAAAAACCTTAATTTCACGACCACTCGCTAGGATTTTTCAACAAATTTTCACATTCCGCGCGTTGACAGCGCGCGTCCGCGTCCAGAAGAAGCATGCCCGCGCTATGTATGTGCTGAAAGCTTGATGATTACGTTTTTTTCCAGCTTTGCCTTTCGTTTCTTGCTCCGCGTGGAAGAGATTTGTGCAAATTTGTGCGGACGTGGGCGGACTAAACACCGGGGTCACACCAGGAGAGGGTGATTATGTGTTGTCACGCCGCTGACCGCTAACACTAAAATAGGGTTTTGAGCGGCAATAAATGTTGAGTTTTATCCGCATGAAAATAAACAACGAAAAAAAAGAAGCCCGCGGCGCAGGAAACTCCTCGAGATTCCTATGCGGTGTGCGCGAAACAGCGTGGTGAGAAACGAAACCCCCCCTGAAAATGACTGTTCAATATTTGAATATTGGACATTTTTTGACATTTTTGCACATTTTTGGACATTTTTGCAATTCTAATAAATTTGTACATTTTATGCAAACGCGATTGGAACCTGTCGGAGCTCATGTGATGGAAATGGAACGCTATAAACCTGATTTTCAAACACGATCAGCTGGCTGGCGGGATGTAGTTGACCACAGCGGTTCGTTTATGTTCGAACGTTGCTGTAGCTGTATCTATGCAGCCTCCCGAATGAACAAAAACCCTGAAAAAAGAGGTTTGAGCTCGAGCGGCAGCAAATTTGTTGGACAGCTGAATGTTAAACAAATAATCTCAGCACACGGGGCAATAATTCCGCTCCGAACGAGTTTTCCCCGTACAAGAGGGAGGGGACAGATAACGACCACTTTGCACTCTCACACACGCCCGCTAGCCACGGGGCACACACATCATCGCACCGGTTCGTGGACCGGTTGAAATACGATCATTTCTTCTCGGAAAAACACACGCACGGCGGGAAGCATATTCTATTATGCCCGATCGCTCGAGTATCTCCCACAAGAAACAACACCAGCTAAATGGCTCATATAACGAACGACGAGCTTTCAAACAGTAATCAATCACACGACACTCTGGTCTGCACCGCCACACGAAACCACACTGAGGTTACGCAAATGATATACACACTCTCGAGCACTCCGAGCAACACACACCGTGTCACCGTTTGATCAGAACATTTTCCGAACTATTGATCAACTATTTCCGGCCCGGTCCGGTTGCTTGGTGACTCTCGGGAACACACGGGGCACCTCGTAAATTGAGCTTCAGCGCTGCCGTAAAACGAACCGCGAATAATGGGCAGCGGTTGCTTCCCTAATAACGGTAGCAGATGCCGAGAACGATCATGAAGATGATGATGATGATGCGGCGACGGCTGGCGGAAGGCGAAATCTCTAACCGAACCCGAATGGCCTATTTTTCACATAAATTTGGCGGATTGCACACAACGCACACACACGCACGCACGACACACACACAAAACAACTACGCACCCCCGGTCGATCGGCAGACTACGCGACCCCGAGAGGAAACCCGCGAGAAACGTGTGAGATACGCGAAAGGCAGCCCAGCATCAAACCGTGCGGGCAGCAAACTGATCGTGGAATGAAGTGCGTATTGGTGCGGTGCGTCCGGCTGAGCGCGCCGCTAAAGCCGGCTGTACAGGGTGGTCGCCTTCGCCGCATACAACGGTGAAGGTGTTTTGGAGATCGCGAGCGTGGCTGAGAGCGGGGAGAGACTCAAGTAAAAAAACACACATCCAAGCAAACACCAATCCAACAACGAGCGAACAAACAGCTACAGGTGCAATAGAGAGTGCACAGTTAGCACTCACCTGCGTTGTGAAAATAAAACTAACCTAGAGGCGCGCTTGAACTTCATTCCAACGCTTTATGTGCTTCTCCCGAGCACCTCTTAAGGCAAAAAACATCATCACCGGCGTAAACGTACGAGCACTTAAGCCGGGTTACCCATTCGTTTCAATGTAAAGCTTTGGCTGTGCTAGTAATACATCCCACCCTCCCCTTCGGTACACTTTTTATTCGGTAGTTGCTCCTAAACGCTTAACCCTCACACAAATGTTGCTTTTATTTTGATCGTAAAAAGAAACCGCCTCACTAACACAGTGACGCACGTAAAACAAAGGAGCCCTCCCCTAATGAAAGCAATTCGCTCGTAAAACTGATTAATGGAAAACCGCACGGAAAACATTGGAAAATTAGATTTGATTCAAACCACCATCACCACCACCATCTTGATCCCCTAATGAAAGCAATTCGCTCGTAAAACTGATTAATGGAAAACCGCACGGAAAACATTGGAAAATTAGATTTGATTCAAACCACCATCACCACCACCATCTTGAGCCTTTTCCGGGGCATGGATGCAACCGTAGATAAATCTTGCGATCCACCTGTAAAAAACAACGAAACGAACGGGGAGGGGTCTGAGAAACACAAAACCTCCCAAAATGACAACAGCATCATAATCCGCGGCCCGGCGTGCCTGTGGCGGGAAGTTGGAAACTAATTAAATTTCGTAACAAAAAAATGGCCCGCGTGCACGCCCTCGTTTCGGGGTGGCCGTTGGGGTCGCTGTTCCGTGCAAACGAACCCGCACACACACACATTCTCTTTTCCGTGCGCACGCCCGTTAACTCCGAAACTGATAAGTTTCGGTGTGATTTATGCGATGCTTTTCGATCGCCTCGATCCATCATCGGGCGAGTTTGTATCCGCGTTGCACACACGTTCCCCCGTTGAACTTTCCTCTCGAGCTAGCGATAAGCATTGTCGGGGTGAAAGGAGAAGACGCGTGCGTGCGCCTCTATTGGGTATTTGTGTGCGAGATCGGATAACACGATGCTGCCGGAGGTGCCGGAGGTGCCAAACCGTTGTAACACCTTGTCAATTAAAATGCAAACGGTCTTTGAACCTGCGCGGAGGCGAAAATTCGATTCGGTGAAAACTTTGGCGCCTCAACGACAGCAGCAGCCTCGCGAATTATCGCTACTGTTTTTATTCGACTCGGATGTTTCGAAGAAGTGTGTTAAAGATAAGGAAGCATTTTGTTTACTAAAGTTATGTTTTATACATTTCTTTATAATTTTATTAAACTGGGTTGATGTTTATACACATTGTGATTAAGTTTATAATGTACTTTAACACTGAATAGCAACATTTGCAGACAAATTTGTCCGGTCTTTTCCATCAACCACCCAACCTGGATACAAGGCTTTCCCCTCGAATGCTGAAAACGATTCGTCGCATTAGATTTCCGTTCGTTGATCGAAACAAAGTGTAAACAACTGTTGGTCCTTTCCATCAAACACCCAACCAGGATAAGCTCATTAGACAGCGGTCCTGCGACGGTGGCCGCCACCCCAAAATTGGTTACTAATTTAATCCCCCTCCAGGATCCATCCGAGCATTCCGCACTGCACCAAAGTGTGGCGGGTACGTGCTCCATTGCTTCCTTGTTTTTATACAACAGTGGCAACATGTCTTCCAGGTGGCTCATCAAAAATTTCTCATTTTGCCAATTGTAATGATAACAGCCATGGCAAACCGTAGCGTGCAAGATAAGCGACACAACACGTACTCTCTAATCTTATCTACTCTTGATGGAAGATGGGAAATGAGTGTCTTTCTTTTTTTCCCCCCTGAAAATGACTGTTCAATATTTGAATATTGGACATTTTTTGACATTTTTGCACATTTTTGGACATTTTTGCAATTCTAATAAATTTGTACATTTTATGCAAACGCGATTGGAACCTGTCGGAGCTCATGTGATGGAAATGGAACGCTATAAACCTGATTTTCAAACACGATCAGCTGGCTGGCGGGATGTAGTTGACCACAGCGGTTCGTTTATGTTCGAACGTTGCTGTAGCTGTATCTATGCAGCCTCCCGAATGAACAAAAACCCTGAAAAAAGAGGTTTGAGCTCGAGCGGCAGCAAATTTGTTGGACAGCTGAATGTTAAACAAATAATCTCAGCACACGGGGCAATAATTCCGCTCCGAACGAGTTTTCCCCGTACAAGAGGGAGGGGACAGATAACGACCACTTTGCACTCTCACACACGCCCGCTAGCCACGGGGCACACACATCATCGCACCGGTTCGTGGACCGGTTGAAATACGATCATTTCTTCTCGGAAAAACACACGCACGGCGGGAAGCATATTCTATTATGCCCGATCGCTCGAGTATCTCCCACAAGAAACAACACCAGCTAAATGGCTCATATAACGAACGACGAGCTTTCAAACAGTAATCAATCACACGACACTCTGGTCTGCACCGCCACACGAAACCACACTGAGGTTACGCAAATGATATACACACTCTCGAGCACTCCGAGCAACACACACCGTGTCACCGTTTGATCAGAACATTTTCCGAACTATTGATCAACTATTTCCGGCCCGGTCCGGTTGCTTGGTGACTCTCGGGAACACACGGGGCACCTCGTAAATTGAGCTTCAGCGCTGCCGTAAAACGAACCGCGAATAATGGGCAGCGGTTGCTTCCCTAATAACGGTAGCAGATGCCGAGAACGATCATGAAGATGATGATGATGATGCGGCGACGGCTGGCGGAAGGCGAAATCTCTAACCGAACCCGAATGGCCTATTTTTCACATAAATTTGGCGGATTGCACACAACGCACACACACGCACGCACGACACACACACAAAACAACTACGCACCCCCGGTCGATCGGCAGACTACGCGACCCCGAGAGGAAACCCGCGAGAAACGTGTGAGATACGCGAAAGGCAGCCCAGCATCAAACCGTGCGGGCAGCAAACTGATCGTGGAATGAAGTGCGTATTGGTGCGGTGGGTCCGGCTGAGCGCGCCGCTAAAGCCGGCTGTACAGGGTGGTCGCCTTCGCCGCATACAACGGTGAAGGTGTTTTGGAGATCGCGAGCGTGGCTGAGAGCGGGGAGAGACTCAAGCTAGCCCCAGTGAGAGAGCATAACAACAGCAGCATTTGGGGGATGTTTTGAATGGCTGCGTGTTACGCGGTGTTGATTGAGAGGTTGCGATGCGTAGAGGGGTTCAATTGTAATATTTTTTAAAAATATAGTTAAGATGCAAGAATAGAGAATTAAATATCATGCAATATCCTAATTTGTAGTATTAACTTAAGAACATTACACTTTTTTCAAATTCTGATATCAAACACAATTGATAACAATTTTTGAATAATTTGGCGATTTCTTGAAGTATTTTGCAAGCATTTATTATACACCAAAACTACTAACCCTATGTGTAGCTAAAATATTGTCAAGCACTGTGTCTCATATTTAAAAGGAGAGCGAGAGAGAGCGAGAGAACGCAAATGTCGATGCTCAGGTGCAAGCGCCACCAGCGCAAACGAAAAACATGTGTGCGGCAACATAAGGCGACGAGGTGAAACATACACTCACACACACACACTAGTGCATATGTACAGGGTGATTGAAAAAAAAGCATTTTTTATATTATTAATGCATACACTAACTAAATACATATGCTAAAACTTTCTAACCATATTGAGAACGTTAATAGTTTTATTGTTATTTTATGCATGATTACTATGATTCTAAAGAATTTATTCACTTCTTTGCATATTAAAAAATTAAATTAAATTGACGTATGTCGTTGAAGAGATTCAAGTTGAACACACATTATTTTAAATGGACAACAATTTTAAAAATTATAAAAATTAAAATCGATGCAAAAATACTATGAATTCAAAACTTAGCCACAACTTCAACTGATGAAAATGTTAAATTTCGCACAAGTTTTAATCAACAAGGAGATAAAAAACATATAAAAAAATCGCAAAAACCATTAACAATTTAAAAAAAACTTGAAGCCATGTAGCAATGGCCCTAAACGCCCTAGAAGCCTTAGAAACAATTACTTTTATAAGAAAGCAAAAAAACTGAACTAAACTTATAATTAGTCACATCAATAAAAGTAAAAGTATGTCAGATGGATAATCTACCTAGTGTTATAAGCTCTACATTGCGAAACATTATTTTTAAATAATTGAAAGGTTCGACAAAATTAAACAACCTTCGAACAAAGAAAGCAAAAAACATATGTTAACACGTTGAAGTTAATACTAACATAAAATAAAACAAACGAATCACCAAAAATCGAACCGTCTTTGAAAAACAAAGCAAAAAGTAATAAAATTATTTGTGTATATGCTATGCTCTGTTTACGATCGATTATGGTCCCATTGCAACTTTTCCACCAAAACAGATAGGTAACTGATAACATGAATCAATAAAAACGAACCAATCAACTCACTGGTACATAGTTATGACTGTTTGAAATTTTGCACTCCATACCCACTCCACAAGCCCATAAACACCTTTTAGCACTCAAACAAATTGTTCGGCAGCAGTAGTGGAAGACAACACATTTTCTTTCACTCGATCGGTACAAATAAACGCTGGCGGTAAGAAAGAAAAAACTATAATAAAACATTCTCAGTCAGCTACAAAAAAAACACACATCCAAGCAAACACCAATCCAACAACGAGCGAACAAACAGCTACAGGTGCAATAGAGAGTGCACAGTTAGCACTCACCTGCGTTGTGAAAATAAAAATTTGAAATTATGATATCAAGAACGATTGGTTACATGTTTTGAATAATTTTGCGATTTCTTGAATTATTTTGCAAGCATTTATTATACACCAAAACTACTAACCCTATGTGTAGCTAAAATATTGTCAAGCACTGTGTCTCATATTTAAAAGGAGAGTCGCGAGAGAGAGCGAGAGATCGCAAATGCCGATGCTCAGGTGCAAGCGCCACCAGCGCAAACGAAAAACATGTGTGCGGCAACATAAGGCGACGAGGTGAAACATACACTCAGCCTTTTCCGGGGCATGGATGCAACCGTAGATAAATCTTGCGATCCACCTGTAAAAAACAACGAAACGAACGGGGAGGGGTCTGAGAAACACAAAACCTCCCAAAATGACAACAGCATCATAATCCGCGGCCCGGCGTGCCTGTGGCGGGAAGTTGGAAACTAATTAAATTTCGTAACAAAAAAATGGCCCGCGTGCACGCCCTCGTTTCGGGGTGGCCGTTGGGGTCGCTGTTCCGTGCAAACGAACCCGCACACACACACATTCTCTTTTCCGTGCGCACGCCCGTTAACCCCGAAACTGATAAGTTTCGGTGTGATTTATGCGATGCTTTTCGATCGCCTCGATCCATCATCGGGCGAGTTTGTATCCGCGTTGCACACACGTTCCCCCGTTGAACTTTCCTCTCGAGGTAGCGATAAGCATTGTCGGGGTGAAAGGAGAAGACGCGTGCGTGCGCCTCTATTGGGTATTTGTGTGCGAGATCGGATAACACGATGCTGCCGGAGGTGCCGGAGGTGCCAAACCGTTGTAACACCTTGTCAATTAAAATGCAAACGGTCTTTGAACCTGCGCGGAGGCGAAAATTCGATTCGGTGAAAACTTTGGCGCCTCAACGACAGCAGCAGCCTCGCGAATTACCATTTCTGTTTTTATTTAACCGAGTTGATGTTTCGAAGAAGTGTGATAAGAATAAGGAAGCATTTTGTTTATTAAAGTTAGGTTTTATACATTTTTTTACTAAAGAACGTTACACTGAATAGCAACATTTGCAGATAAATTTGTCACTTAAAATAAATAAAATAAACTGTATCTCCATTATTTGGGTACTGAAAATCATCTGCTCTCCCTCCGAATGCTGAAAACGATTCGTCGCATTAGATTTCCCTTCGTTGATCGAAACAAAGTGTAAACAACTGTTGGTCCTTTCCATCAAACACCCAACCAACATAAGCTCATTAGACAGCCGTCCTGCGACGGTGGCAGCCACCCCAAAATTGGTTACTAATTTAATCCCCCTCCAGGATCCATCCGAGCTGCTTGTCAGCGTTACCCTAGCACTCCGGTTCACCCCGGGTGAACTTTCCGTTCGAGTTTTCTGCTTCACGATAAACCGATCAAACCCCTTAAAAACTTCACTGGGGCTGTGAAACTTTGCGACCAACCGACCAATCTGTCGTTACAGAATGAAGATAGGCTCGCCGCATCTTGTGGTTGGCAGGAAGGAAATGAAAAGTTTTCCTAAGGCAGGGGACAGCTGTAAGTTGCTGAACTTACTACGGTAAGTTCGATAGGGAAAAGAGGTTTTCGAGCATAAGTTAGCACAACGCTTAGTCGTTTCCTGTGGCCTTTTGTGTAGAAAATTACCGTCGAATGAAGCATCTGCAGGTATTGTACAATCGTAGACCATAGTGTCTAGGAACTTCGGGCTAGTGTTGAAAAGTGTTAACCATCTGAAGCTGTGCGGGCAGTACAGCGAAAAACACCGACAAAACATCGCCTCTACCTCTAGGGGTAAAAAGCGCTCTGCGCCAAAATGTATGCAATCCGCATTGCACACAACTTTTCAATAAATGTACGCCATCCGCCGACACTAACTAAACGGCGCGCAAACCGTCTTCTCGGACGATTTTAAAGAAGAAACCTTTACCATCCCCACCCAAGTATGTAAAAACTTACCAACAAAAGAAGAAGCAAGAAAATCGAAAGTTCTACTTACGGGTGCTGGACACTTTCAGCGTCAGTTTCGGTGAGCCGCCCGACAAACTGAGATCGCTCAGCGAGCTCTGCTGGCTGTCCTTGCTGTGGGTGCGTCCTCTGCAAATGGAAAGAAAATGTGGTTCACATCTCATCAGTTCGGGTTCGCTTAGAGTTTTCTGTTCAATTTACGACAATCAGCCGAGACAGGATCGTAGCAATAAAGCGCGACCAAACGAAATACATGTCAAGGTTTCTATTTTAATGCACGGGAGAGCCCCATCATTCAAGTCCGATAAGTGGCGCTTTCGTTTACGCGGGCGCACCTTTACCTCCCACGATAAGATAAGACCGTGTGGCTCGTCAGAATGCTGCCAGTGGCTTGTTTTGCAGACAGAATGTTGTTGGCAAACGTCTGCATAAATGTGAGTTATTGGATCTACCGAAATGGAAATCAAAAGCCCGGGATAGTTGAGTCTTGAATCGGGTATTTGGATGACTTAATTAGGAGATGAAGAAGCAAACTAAAGCTGGTAATTTCACAGGTAACCCTCATAACTTAGACTATAACAACAAGACTTTAAATACCAACTAAAGAACCATTCAAACCTGGTCAACACAACCGGCCAGTTACAAGAGTTACGCAGTGCGGTGCAACTTCACCGGAGATTAGCCTACTGCACCGACCAAAGCCGAAGATAAACGATGCGAAAGCGAAACGTACGCCGGCTTGTTGAACAACAGTGCACGTCACTATCTTTGACCCAAGCCGGTACAAGCCCAGTAGATTGCAAAACGAACAGTGAGAACTAAACAAAGGCGGTGTCAGTTATACTACAGCTTGCGTCATTTGTTCGTTCGTCCAGCGGCGAGTAATTGCAATGCACATTTTTATTTTTTCTACTACTCGGAACTAAAAAGCCTGTTGGGAGCAAAAAAGCCAACTTCTAAAAATGTTTAACATCAAGTCACGTCTTGACCGATGTATTTTCTTTCCCTCTCCACAAATCCGTGATTTACCGACCGGAGATATCCGAACGGTCAAGGTCGATTGAAGCGCTGACTTCCCCAAGCATGCTGGACATTCTCCAAGACGAACACATGCAACCAGAGCAGCCAAGCGTCGTGAAGCGAACGACCCAACAACCCGGAGAACTGACGACTCAGAACAGGTTAGCTATATCTCTTTATTTATGATCGAACCGAACGGCCCATGTCAGAAGGTCCAACGACGGCAGACGGTGTTTTTCACCGTACGAGGGGACTATACCTTCGCCGCGAAGTCATCGCTTCTCTGGAATGTTGAACGTTTCCTACTGCATCGGACCACCTCATTAGTCGGCGTAAACATGTCTATCGTGGGTGTGTGTGTATGTGAAACGAAGAACACGGTGTAGGAGAAATTTTCAACATTTCCATTACAACACCTTTTTGGCTAACACACCTGATCGTTACCAATTCGCACCGTTCGTACATATCCGTGTATCATTGCGCACAACCGAAGAAATATGTAAAACGAGCTTCCAGTTATGGACAGGTTTTGTATGCTGCACAGGCATCGATTTCGCTCGTTAAACGCTTGAAAAATTCGGTCTTGAAAAATACACCAATAGGAGTTGAAAGCTATTGGTACCTGATATAGATGATACTCGAGATAGGTTTACTTTGCACAAAATATCGATGTCATAAGCGAAACTTCAATCCTTTTTTAGAAATGTCGCTCAAAACTGATAGGCATATAACATAACTATTTGTCAACATGATCCAAAATTGTCGATGTTATTTGAAACTAGAGATAATCTATTTCTGCCAAGAAAGAAATTAAATGAGTGGTTGTGAGCTTTTTGCCTTCAAAATGACCAGGTGTTATGTGACTACATGGTGCATCGCCTATCAACGGCAGACAATCGTGATTAAAAAGGCATCATCTAAATCAAGGCCTGAGCGGGTTATCGACGATGCGTCCGATACAATGTGCTATACAACTCGCAACAAATTTACGCCACCGTAGCGACAAACGACGAAAGCCCATTGGACAGCCCCATAATGGCACCACTCGCACGGTTTTATCGTCCTGCTGCGGGTTGGATTTTCCATTGAATGGGGTGGTTTCATTTCCTTTCAATCGCTCATCAGAGAGAGCCCTTCCTGGGAGCTCCTATCACCAGGACAGTATTACAATCTGGTCATCCGAGAGGCCACACACCGCCACACTCACACTGCATTTAGCAATAAATCATTGGGTTAGGGGCGTCCGGTACTGCGTAACCGGACTTCTATTGCTTGCCTCTGGCCGAGAATAGAACGCCACCATGAGACCGCAACCTGCCCGAACAATGTCTGGAGGTCTGTTGCACCGGCAGCAGCACCCTTTTGTTACATAATTCTAATTTTATTACACCTCACTGGAGCCTGGAGCACTGGCATTTCCTGCACAGCACAGCACAGGAAGTGTCCTTTCGCATCATATCACGGGCCCGTGTAGGCTAAGCGCACTCTGCACTTCCTTTCGATTAAATTCCAGACCATGCTCGTGTAATCCCGTACCAAGCTCGAGGAGGGATACAGTTTTCCAATAATTTGCATCGCCCAGATGGGGAGAGTGATCAGAGCTCCAGTGGGCCTAGAACTTCCACAGAACGAACTGGTATGCATTTTATAGGTATGCCATGTCCCATGGCCTGTGTGAAAATAGATGTACCGAGCAACAAATTGCAAATTTATAGCAACCGTTCATGGAAATTAATTTCCAAGGAAAATTACGCCAAACACCTGTCACGGCCCGTGTGCTTGCGGGTCGAAGTGGAGAACCGCGCGGGCACATGTCAATCAAACGAAACCCTATTCCCAGCTCCCTGTCAGGGAAAGCTTCCACAGGAATTATTCAATAGCATCCATTTTTTTTCGGGCCCATTTGAACGATCGATTGTGATTGTCAATTGGAATGCATCGCGCACCGAGTGGCGCGCCCGTTTCACGCTACGGCGCTTCTCGGCCAACGGCTATCGATGCAAATCGATGATCGAACATTATCAATATTCATTAGATTTAATTGACCGCTTAATGGCGTCCAAACGTCCGGATGGTCGCGACACCGGCTCGAAATATTGCAATCGAATCAGGATGAAGGAAATAGGTGGAAGCAGCGAAAAAAACACCTTTACTCCATTCCGAGCCAAGCCAGTGACCTGGTGGCTGGTCACGAAGTGAATGGTTCTTTGTCTGTCGGCACCGAAACAAACACAAAAATGCATCGATTGCGTCGATGACGGAACACGTGATTTGAGAGTCTAATCAGTGTTACTGTAATGGCCCTTTCTCCACTATCAACCAAACATGGGCTGACTTTCGTATCAGCGTCTAGCGCTGCAACTCAACACCTCCTTTGGGAGGTCTGTTGTAAGTGCATCTCTATTATCAAAGCGAGCTTACATAAGAATGTTGAATTATTAATTGAAACTACTGTCATATATGTAAGTGTCCACGGCACGTATATATTACATTATACTGGCACTTCTTTCTAAATCATCCACAATGCTTTTACTCTTTTACTCCCAAATTCATTAATATGAAATTAACATTACAATTTGACCTTGAGATAGACAATATGTTCTTAGTATTTTGTTTAGAAAAATGTGTCAAAAAATTATTTTGGACATTTTTCCATTTTTTAATATTTTACATCTCTCTGGCCTGACAAGATCTATAGTTAAATAAATTTCGATTGCAATTTTAAAACAGCGTATTTCAAATTACTGAAGATATTGACCTAGATTGAAAGATATTTGCATATTAATGTTGATACTGTGTCAAAGACTTAATTTCCTGGCGATACATTTTAGCTACGATTTGAACGGATATTCCAAGAACTACAAGTACTAAATAGTAGTAATCAAATCTAAGCTGGGCATTCTAAAAATTTTGAAGTTAGTCCGATATTTAGTCCGGATAAGATATATAGTCAGTAAGAAGTGATAACGACAAAACAGGCCGAGGAAGTGGAATCTTCTCAATAACTTAACTAAAACATTATGTTTAACTAGTCATTAATCATCAATAATACATGGTAACATTAAACAATAGAAGAGGAGCCTGTAAGACTATAGCTTGTTGTTCAAAAATATTGTGATAGAAGATACCTTTATTCCAAACAAACATCATCAATTGCTCTTATCAGAGACAGAAGATACAACCCGGAAAACCGGAACCTACTAAGGCTAGATACATTCCCACGTGTTTTTTTGTTATCTACATTAGACCGGCAATATCGTAGACGACGACGCAAACACAAAACAGTACGGACAACCTGCTCGACCCACCGGTGGCGGAGCTACCGGCCAGTGACGAACAGGCACCCGTGGTCGTCGTTGGCAAAAGTGCGCCAGCGTTCGTCAGGAGCGAACACACGGTGACCCTGCAGCGTGATGGGAACGTTACGTACGAGATCCGCCGTAGTGGAACGTTTGTGAAGTCCTCCTGGGAGTCGCTGAACATGTCCCTCGATCGTCCCCGGCCACCGGTGATGAGTCAAACGCACACGCGAAGTCATATATCGTTGGCCAACGGGAAGACGTTTCGACGCGAGAGTACGGAAAGTATCGATTCGCCCATATTTGATGCGACGCGGACCATGCCGTTTCGACGTCCGTCGACTGGGGAGCTGTTGATAGAGGAGGACGGCCTACGACGACCACCGATTCTCAACTCGACGATGGTCAACGAACGGTTGCTGAACGTTACGCAAAGCATTCCCAACATAACGCAGGAGTTACTGTATGCGGACGCCGGACATCAGCCGTGTCTGGCGCCGGGTGATAGCGTGTTGAGCCGAACGCACTCGGTCGATGAACAGAAGCATGGGTTGGGAGCAGGAAGCAAACCGAAATCCAATCGGCTAACGTTCAATCTGGAAGAAACGTTTCAGAACCTCATTCAGTTCAGTGAGGTCGGCTCCGGAAGTAAGCATGGTCAAACACAGGTTTTCAGTTCAACGCTGCACTCGGATTCGATGGCTATCCCGGCGTCAGCGGGCGGTGTTGGTACGCAACATCTTGCAGCAGGTCAACGCAGCAACACCACGATGCTGATGGACATCAGTGCACAAGATCGAACGCTCGTTCCGTCGGAGTTGGAGCGAGATGGTGCGAGTGACGATGAGGAGCACATCCCGGCGGGGTATTCCGCCGATCGTCGGAGCACGAGCGTGGAGGCGGACGTGAGCGCTGGGAAGGAAATATTCGATCTGAGTCTGGACGAGCCGGAACCCTGCGTGCAGGACGATGATCAGCACCAGCATCTCCCGCAGCAATCCTACACCCAGGAGCAGGAGGTCGTACTGCGACGGCACTTGGAAACTCGCTCCAACACAGTTCCGACGCCGAAGCAACGATTTTCGTTCGGGCTCGACCTGACCGAGTGTACGCTGGACTGTTCGATCGAGCTGTGCGACTCGTCGCTGTCACTTACGAAACCCGCCCACCTAAAGTCACCGACCAGCTCGCTCACCAAGCAGGGCTCGTTCGAGATGGACGAAAGCTTGGGCATCCTGACGCCGACCCAGATGAAGGAGTTCCTCGACTCGTCCACGACCAACACCAACAACACGAACAACGCGGCGAACGCGGCCGGCCTTGAGCTGCAGTTGAACCTGGGCGCCGGAGGAAGTTCGGCGGCGGGTGTGGCTCACCATCTTCACCACAAGCACGGGGCGCTTCAGCATCACTGCCGCATCGATCAGACGCCCTCGCCGGAGGAGTTGCCGCTCGATCCGGTCGGTGTGAAGACGGACATGTCGGACATTATGCTGCCGGCGGAGCTACTGCTCATGGCAGGTGGTGGCGGCGGTGGTGCCCCCCAACCGTACGGGGGCATGTCGGGTGTTGGAACGGGTAGTGGCGGTGGTGCAGCTGGCGGTGTGAGTGAGCTGTCCCAGGCCGACTCTGACCCGAAGACGGATCAGATGACAAAGTCGGCCACCTCGTCGAAGGTGTCGAACAGCTTCATCACGAGCATCACAAGTATTACAAGTCTCGACACCGGCTACCAGGGTGATGGGGAAATGTCGCGACCGGCGAGTCGCGGTGCCGACCACTCACCCTCGAACGGGCCGCGCGTCAAGTCGGCCATCGCTGGTGGAGGCGCCTGGCAACCGATGATGGCGGCCGCCGTGGCAGCGGTGCCCCGCCGGCAGGATCCGATGACCGATTCGGACTTTTTCACCGAGAGCGACGCGGATGACGTCTTCAACCGGGGCGATGCACGCCGCGCCCAGATCATCGATGGCCAGCTGTACGGTGCGCCGGGTGGTGCCGGTGGGATAGCGGGTGCGCAGGGCGCGAATGCCATATTCAATGCGATCGACGAGCAGGAC